>PVKA01044178.1:0-16340 GCA_004027165.1 Ctenomys sociabilis | reverse complement strand
CCCCCCCATTAAAGCTACAAAACTGGGGGCTACCCACTGAGGAATAAACTCCAGGGCCTTCATAGTGAGATTTCCAGTTCTTCTTTTTAAGATAGTATCTTGCTAAACTATAAAACTGCCCAGCCATGGCTGAACCTAAAATCCTATTGCCTCAGAGAACATTGTAACATGATTTCTTTTATTTTCAGTACTAGGTATTATTGAACTCAGGACCCTGCACTTGCTAGGCAAGCGCTTATTCTACTGAGCCATCTCCTTGGCCCCTGTAACATGATTCCTAATATCAAACACTTTTATCATCATTTAGAATATGTATTTTGTACAGGTCATAATTCTTAGAAAACCAGCAATATATCAAATCTATGCCAATTTAGCTCGAATCTTCAGTACAAAATTCAACAAAGTCCTTTAGATGCAATTTCTTTTGGGTTTACTGCAACACTCTTCGTAATATTGTATGTCTTGTAAATTCCAATAAGTCTATCAGAAATCTCAAACATATTATTTCGAAGGGAAATTATTATGAATTGGGCATTTTTTGTTTGTTCGTGATTACTTACGTAGATATAAAATGCAACAATGGACACATTTTTAAAGTCAAGGGCTGCATCAATCTCATCCATGAAGTAAAGAGGAGTAGGTTTGTAGTGGTGAAGAGCAAATACTAAAGCCAGTGAACTAAGTGTTTTTTCTCCTCCTGAAAGGTTGAAGATTTTCTTCCAACTCTTCTTAGGTGGTCTAACACTGAACATGATTCCTTCAGAGAAAGGGTCCAAGCTGTCTACCAGCTCCAGTTCAGCATCCCCTCCCAAAGTGAGCATTTGATAATTTTCCTTTAATTTATTTGTTATTATATAAAAACCCGCCATGAATTCATTAAGCCTTTGTTTTCGAAGATCTTCATATGCCTTTCTAAAATTATCTCTTTCAGAAGTAATTTTATCCAATTCTGCAACACGCTGCAAATATAATTCTTCTTTTTTTTTATACTCTGCAATGGCACCAAGGTTTGGTTTCATTTCATGACACTGAGCTTCCAAAAGTGCAATTTGATTTGTTATAGAATCTGGACTCTTGATTGTTTCAAGATCCTCTGGGCTCAGAACAGAAACCTCTTCAACAGGATTATCTTCTATAGGATGAAGTGATATTTTTGAAATCTCTTTTCTCCAATATTTGATTTTAGAATTATGTTCAGCAATGTGACTATCTATTTGCTCAAGTTTCAACTTAACACTAAGTGCATCTTTCTGAAGGGCATGTTCATTATCTTGAATTACTTTTAGTTCTTGAAGCAGATTACGATGTTCCTTCTGGATCTCTGGTAAAGACTTCTTTGCAGCATTTGTATTGTTTATGATGTCTGCTGCTTTATCCTCAAGACTTTTTAGTTCTGCTGTTAAGTCATTTATTTCTTTCTCAGTGTCCTTTATTTCTTTCTCTGTGCGAAACACAGAATCTTGTGCTTTTTTAAGATTTCTGTCAGCAGTCTTGATTGCTACTTGGGCTTTAGTAATAGCAGAAGCACATTCATCTAGTTGCTTATTGATCTTATCAAGTTTGTCTTGTTGGGCCTTGAGTTTATGGTTATTGATTTCCAGAATGATATTGTGTAATCGTTTAACCTCAGCTTCTACTTTACCAGCTTTCTCAGCCACACGGTCATACTCTGTCTTAAAAGCGCTGACATTTTCTTCCAGCAATTTCTGCTTTTTTTTGTCTGGGGCTGTGGCAAGTACATTAGTTTCAAGTTCCTTAACTTGTATATTCAAATATTCTTCTTGCTCTGATAAACGCTGGATGCTTGCAGTGAACTTTTCTAATGTATTCTTCATTTCTCGATAATTATGTTGTAACTTAACTACGGCTTCTTCAAGTTGTACTTTTTGTTCTTGGATTTGCACTGCTTTCTCAGAATCTCTTTGCAACTGGGATTCCATTTTATTTACCTCATCCTCAGAGATTTCAACAACAACCGAAGAACTCATTCTTCCTTTCATTACTTTGCTGCCACCACCAGTCATTGTACCTGACTGTTCTATGATTTGCCCCTGTAAAGTTACCACCCTCCATCTTCTATCTTTTTGATATGCTACTCTTGTGGCTTGATCCAAGTTGTCAGCTACCAAGGTGTCTCGTAAAGCAAAGTAAAAAGCTTGGCGAATTTTCTCATCTTTCACTTTAACTAAATCAAACAACCGAGGAGTATTTTCAGGAGTTTGAATTTTGGTCATTTTTTTGGCCCAGACTGCCATCTTATCTAAACCTATAAAGGTTGCAACTCCAATATTTTGTCTTTTGAGGAAGTTTACACATTCTTGGGCTGTATCAATAGAATCAACAACAATGTAGTCTAAGGCATGGCAACAGGATGAAATAGCTACATCGTATTTTTCGTCAATGGCTCCTAGGTCCCCCAGTCTTCCATATATTCCTGGAATTCTGCCAGATTTTTTTTCTTGAATTATTGCATCAAGTACTTTCCCTCTACTTCGATTCATTGCTAAGGAACTTTTTGCTTCTTCAACTTTTTGGAAAAGGTCATGAACCAAATTTTTGAAGTTTATTTCTTCTTGTGTAAGTTTTTGAAGTTCTTTTTCCTTCTCCTTTAATTCTTTTTCTGTTTGAGGGAGTTTCCCCTCTATATCTCTGATTGCCGCTTTCCTTTCTTTGAGAGTCTCAGAAGCTGCAATTAGAGCTTCTTTTGCCTTACTTAATTGAGATACTGCAGTATTATATCGACTGAGGTAGATATCAAGTTCTGATTGGGCTACCTCCATCTTTGAACGTGCTTCATTTACAGATTTGTTGAAACCCATTAGCTCTTTCTCTTGACTCTCTTTTTCCTTCTGAAGCCCTTGTGTTTCCTGTTTAAGACTATCCATAACTTCCTTCAACTTTTTCTCTTCTTTCTCTTTTTCCTTTTCAAGGGAATTGTTTCTAGTTGTTGTTTCAGTAATGATCTTCTCACTCTTGGCAGGTATACTTTTAAATTCCTCAACCTTTTCTTTTTCTTTTTGAAGTTGTTTCTCCAGTTTTTTGCCTTTACTAGTAGCATGCTTCAATTTTTCCCTAACTTGAACATCTTCCAAATCTACCTGTGTAAATTTTTCTTTATTCTCCTCAATGAATTTTGTAATTTTATTGAGTTTCTTCTCTATATCTTGTACAGCTTTATTCTTTGCTTTCATTTCATTTGACAGTATATTGTTCTTTTCATTAATTTCTTTGGTATCTTCATGAATCTGTTCCTTCTGCAGCTCCATTTCAGTAATTCGTTTCTGCAAATCATAGATGTAATATTGACAGACATGATTTTTTTCCCTAAATATTTCATTTTCCAAGGTAAGAAATTCAATGGCTATGTTTTTCTCTCCTTCTAAGGCATCCTTTTCTTTTTCCACCATTTTAACTCTGTTTAACTTTTCTCCTCTGTGTTCATTTAGTATTTCAACTCTTCGACACAGGACTTTAATAGGTTCATTTAGTCGTCCACAACCAATTATATCTTCTAAATATTCAAGCATACCCTCATCATGTTCAGTCTGGCCTTTTGGTTTCATCATAGCTATTTGTTCAACTTCACCCTGCAATATTAAAAACCTATTATGGTCCAAGTCAATACCATGGCTTCGAAGAAGGTTCCCAACATCCTTAAAAGTTGATTTCTTTCCACTTATGTGATAGACAGAAGTATTATCTCTGTATGCTGTTCTGGGTTCTCTGCGGTGGCGGCTGGGCTCTCGGCGCGGCCGGCCGGCGGCTCCGGTTCCGCGTCGCTGCTGGCGGCATCTAGGGACGGCGGTGTCCCCTTGTCCCTGCGTCGGGAAGTGGTGGGCTGGGTGCCCTTTCGGGGCATGGTCGCTGCTGGGCAGTCCACTCAGACCGCAGCGGGGACGGCAGTGTAGGCCCACCCCCTCTCCGCTCCTACCGGTGTTTCGGCTCCGGGTCCTTCACTCGAAAATCCCGTGGTGCTGATTCTTACAAGACCAAGTTCCTGTGCCTTCTTCCACCTGGGCAACATTTTATTTTCAGCTCCTTCAGCCTGCTATAGCATGAATTATTCACCTACTTGCTGTATTATCAGCTGAGTATGGTTAAATAAATTCACTTTTTGATGCTTTCTGAAAAAAAAAAAAATTCATGGAGGCATTATCTTGGATGGTATCTTTTATGAGTGTGTCAACTCCCCTTTAAATGTGGTGTACAGACAGGCTCAAACACAAGCATTCAGTTAACATATTGCTTAACTTTTGACCTTCTTACAATTTCTCGATCCTTGATAAAGTCTCTTCCTTTTCTTTTACACACCACTAAAAGCAACCTCTCAAGCTTCTTTTCTATTAACTTTCTACTCTAGATATAAAAATAAAATCAAAATATCTTCTTTTATTTGCTGCTATCTCCTTTTCTCTTTTCCTTCTTCCAGAAGTTTTCTTTCTCTTTTTAATTTTCTTTTTTCCTCCTCATTCTTTGTGAGGCAGCTTGTCACCAATATGTATCACAGTTTCTCTGTGCTGTTGAAAAGGGTGGAATTTTTTCTTTTCTTTCTGTATTTTAGGGAAGGGTCTCCAGGGTGTTCAAGGTCTCACTGCTAGATTGGACTCCCAGTGGTATGCCTGTTCACAGCCCCTCAAGAGCTGGGATTTCTGGAGTGCTCCACCATATCAGTCTCAATCACTGTCTCAGTGTGCTTCGGAGGTGGGGTCGGAATAGCAGGCTCTGGGGAATCAAACACCTGGCCCATGAGCCTGGTTACAGGTGCTTTAATCCATTGAGCTATTTGACTGTCCTTTTTTTTTTTTTTTTTTTTTTTTGAATTGTTAAAACAAACTTTACATTACAGGAATGACATGTCACTGGCTGTGTAGATGTTAATGTAACTGGCAGCGGTTTTCTCCTTGAAGTGCATCCACAGGACTGATCAAATTGCACAGAACATTAAAGAGATGTATAATTACCAAAGAATAGCTAAAGCCAAGGTCGCATAATGAGAAAACATGCACTAACTAAAGAGCTCTGCACAGTAGCAACAGAGATTTCTATCATAACTGATCCTCAACTCTCAACACAAAGCACTAGAACCCATCAACAAAATGCCTCCTAAGCTCCCAGCTTCCTTAAAATTAATCTTGTAGACATAGAAGTGGAGAAAGTCACTGGCAAAGCCCAAATGGTTCAATTTTTGAAGAGGTAAAAGAAAAAATGAATAAAAACATGTTTACTGAGCTCAAAGAGGATGCAAATACATAAAAGATTTATTTAATAAAATATTCAACTATCTTAAGATACTAACAAGAAGCTAATAAATTCAACATGATTATACAAGATACCAATGGCTATATTAGTAAAGAACTTGAGAGTATTAAAAGAGATTAAGCATAAATCCAGCATATAGGAATCCCATTGAAACTATGGGCAGCATAAATGACCACTGTGAAGAGAGATAAGATTGATGTACTGAGTGCCTATAAAGAAGTTAGCTTTGGAACTGGCTCCAACAGATGCTGTATGACTTATAAAAAGTAACCTAAGAATTATAGGAGTAAAGGATTAAGTAGAAGATGACAAAAAATTTATAAAAATTTATTTCCTAAAACAATATCAGGAAAATTTCCAGATCTAGGAAAATAATCCAACATCCAAGTAAATGAGACATACAGAAACCCAAGTGACCAAAAAAGAACTTGTTCATGACATATCACAGTGTAAAATCCAAAAATTACACACACACACACACACACACACACAGAAAGACAGAGAGAGAGAGAGACAGAGAGAGAGAGACAGAGAGAGAATACAGAAAATAAGAAAGACATAAAATAATTTAAAGTAACTTACAAAGGCAATCTCATGGGAATGACGGAACATTTCTCAATATACATTTTAAAGGCCAGGGGAGTTTGATGTGAAGGATTTCATCCCTAAAAGAAAACAACTTCCAAAGCAGTCTAAAATATCCTACACAATTATGTTTCAAAATTGACAGGAGCAGAATTTCCACAACAAAGAGAACCTAAAGAAATTAAGGACCACCAAACTAAATTAGCACTGCAGAAAGTACTCAAAATAATGAGAGACTGAAGAGACAGCCAGACAGCCAGACAGTGAAGCCAGCATCACCAAAGAGTCCAAAGGAATGAATATGTCCAATTCAGAGAGATGTTAAACCAGAGGGGAAAATAAAGGAATGAACAATGAAAAAAGTAATGCAATGACAGGATTCAATAAATACCTTTCAGTAATATCTCTCAATATGAAAGGTCTCAACTCCTGAATCAAAAGACTCAGACTAGGAGATTTAATTAAAAAGCAAATGTACTGCTTAGGCAGACGCCGGCACTGGAGCTTGATCTCCCACATGCTGCGCTGGTGTCACTACCAGGGCACACTGAGCTGGTGAATGAGACTGGGCGTGGTGGCGCACCCCTGTAATCCTAGAGCTTGGGAGGATGAAAACAGGAAGATTATTATGAGTCCAGTATGTGTAGTGAGACCCTGTAAATCCTGTACTAAAATACAAAAAGAAAAAAATGTAGTAAACCATATGTTAACTAGAAGACACCCCTCATTCTCCAAGAAGCACATAAACTGAAACATACAACAAGATTCCAAGAGAAAGTAAAATTTTCAAAGTGACTTCAAGCCAAAATCAATTAGAAGTGACAAAGACCATTATATACTACAAAGAAAATACCTCAACAGGAAGCTATATGGATTATAGGATTGTAAATATGTACGTACTTAATGCTAGTTTCCCTACTTTAATGAAATAAATACTACTGGACATAAAAATTCAGGTAAACATTAATACAATTACAGTGGGGGATTTCAGTACCTCCTAGTCATAAATATATCAATCAGAACATCCAAAAATAAACAAAGAAATGTCAGAGTTGAAACACGCTCACAAATATATTTAACATATATCTACAGGATTTTCATACAACACAGAATAAATATTTTTCTTGATATACACAAAAGTTTTTTTTTCCAAAAAAGGACCATAGCTTAGGCCATAAGACATTCTGAAATAAATGCAAAGGTGTATACAATCTCCTACATCCTATTGGATAAGAGCAGAATAAAATTACAAATCAAGAACACATAAACTACTAAAACTAAGCACACATGTGGACATTACATAAAACACTCATTTATAATCAGTGGGTCACAAAGAAATCAAGGAAGATAGTGCATGTCAAATGGAATAGTAACAATGTAACATACCAAGTGGAATAGTAATGGCACCATAACATAGCACAACCTGTGATATGCAGCAAAGCCAGTTTAGGAGGGAAATTCACACCAGAGAATGCCCCCATTGACAGAACAGTGTGGTCCCAAATAAATAACTGAATGGTGCATCTCAAGGCCCTAGAGAAAAACAATCCAAGTTCAAAATTTGTTCAAGGAAAAAGATTATAATGATTGGAGCAAAAAATTAAGGAAATTAAGACAAAAATACACAAGATCAATGAGTTACAGAGTTGGTTCTTTAAGAGGATGAGCAAAATTGGTAAGTCCTTATCTGAATCTACAAAGAAAAGATTTTTATCAATGCAATTAAAAATAAAAAAGGTAAGGCTCAATGAGCATGTGTAAATTGCAGGAAGCTATAAGAAACTACTTCAGAAATGTACATTCCACTAAATTGGAGAATCTAAAAGAAACAGATAAATTCCTATACATGCATGATGTATACAGTCCTAACGAAAGTGGCTAATTACAAATGCTAGATAAGTGATAGCCTCTTTTAACAAATTGTGCTGAGAACAAATGGTGCTGGTTATTCATGTTCATTTGTTTGTCAAGATAAATGTAATAAAGTCAAATAAAAAAGGATCAAAGACACAAATATAAAAAGGGAAACACTGCATCTACTGGAAGAAAATTTAGTTAAACTCTTGAAGACATAGCCATAGTCCTTAACTTCACAAGAAATGATGTCAAGAGTCAACAAATGGAAACATACCTCTTTAAAAACTTTTGACTATGAGCCAAGGAGATGGCTCAGTGGAATAAGCACTTCCCTGGCAAGTGCAAGGGCCTGAGTTCAATCCCTGGTTTCAACAAAGAAATAAACAAGCAAACAAACAAACCCCAAAAAACAAAAAATGGAAAAAACTCTTTTGAATAGCAAAAGAAAAACTCAACAGAGTAGACAACCTACAGAATGAAGAAAAAAAAAAAAAAAGATTACTCCTTTAACAGAGGAGTTATATCTAGAATGGATACAAAACTCAAAATATAGCTCTAATAATATAAAATACCCAATAAAAAATGGGTAGTTATAATGAATAAACACATCTCAAAAAAGAAGCACAAGTGACCAATAAGTATATGAAAACATGGTCAGCATCTTTTGATATTACAGAAATGCAAATAAAAATAAAATAAATTCCTCTTATTCAAGTTAGAATGGCTCTTATCAAGAACTCAGAAATCAAATACAACTGAACATGTAGTTGTAGCACTTGGGAGGCTGAGACCAGTGGATTATATTGAGTTCAAGGTCAGCCTGACTATGTACTGAAGCTCTGTCTCAAAAAACCAACCAACCCACAAACCAACCAACCAACCAACCATTCAGCCAAACAAATGACCAACAAAATCCCCACCAAGACACAAAAAACAAATCTTGGTGAGAGTTTGAGAAATAGGAACCCTTCTACACTTTTGTTGGGGGTATTAACTATTAAAACCACTATGGAAATAAGTATGGATGTTCCTCAAAAAAAGTAAGAGAAATTCTGTTTTACTTCTAGTTATCTTCCTGATACAGTTAAAACCCTCACAATGGAGCAATACCTCTATGTTTATGGCGGCTTATTTCACAGGCACTAAATTATGGAAGCTTTCTATATGCCCATCAACAAATTAATGGATTAAAAAAAACATGGTACTTATACACAACAGAGTATTACAGCTACAAAATTTGTGTCATTTGTAAGGAAGTGGATGCAACTTCAGATCATAATGCTAGGAAAAATAAATCAGATCCAAAAGGTATAGCATTGAATGATTTCTCTCATATAAGAAACTCAAAATATAAATAATTCCAATAGCAAAATAAAAGGAAAATGATAGAAAGTAGGGAGATAGGCTGTGGAGACAACAGGGATCTGGGAAAGATGGGAAAGGGAAAGTGGCAGTAATAAAATGATAAATATATGAAATGTGTTCCCCAAGACAAGTGTAATTATTAGGTATCACAAACATGTGCTCATTGAAATATGTATTACACAATAAAATAAACTAAAATGTTATAGCATTATAAATATTTTTCTACATAAAGTTAATAATACAGCAAGTATCATTTATATATTTATCATATTAATTACAAAAACTGTAGAGGAAGGTATTTGCTTAGCATGTCAGGATTTTATAGAGCCATTTTATGCCTGTCTTTCTACGTCTCTTTACATCTCCAGTCCACTCAGAGTCACGTCCACAGTATCAAACCTAGACCAAGTGGCTGAAGATGCACAGCAGAGTGCATGCGCATACAGCTGTGTCATAGAGATGAGCAGGTGTGGAAGGTAAGTTGTTCAGTTATAGAGCCCAGGTCACATGGCGCTTTTGGAGGTGCTCTTTCTTCGCAGTATCTTCCTGTGATTTCTGGGAGGGTGTATGGACAATGCTTCGTGGCATTGAAGTGCGCAATGGAAGTGAGATACCTTGTATAGACTGCCCAGCAAGCTGTGTATCTGCACACTGGGTGGTGGCTGGGTGAATTTTCTGGCAAGTGCAGGTACAGATGGGTTGCTTGCACTGCAGCAGACAGAGAAAACCTAGCAAAGGGGGAAGCAAAGGAGCAGGATGAAAGAACAAGAGAAAACTGTAAAAATAATACTCTCCCAATGGCCAAATACCCCAGCCTCAAGCCTAGTGGATTCCTGTCACCTTCTCGGAGCCATCCTGGAAGGGAATGGTTTCATGGAAAATATTGCAAGTACATGTTTAAGGAAACTGTAGATTCTTTTTGACAGAACAGTCTTCCAGATGGGTTAGGAAGTACAATTCCCACGGGGCGGTTGGCTTTTTAGCATAGAGCACCGTTTCTGCCTTCAAAGTGCTGTAGCACCATGCTACACTCCCCTCTCCCACAAATGAGAATTTTGGCTCCTCCATGCCTCTGCGTGGTAATTTTGATAGTTATCTGTGCCACAAAGTGGGAACTTACATGAAAGACAAGAGAAATAGCAGAGACAGGGGGCTGCTCTCACTTGCTGAGGCAGGCATAGCAGACACTTTCCAGGACCCAGTTTCCTGGTAGATCTTGGAGGAGCTGTTCTCAGAAAATAAATCTAGGCAGTGCTTAATTTTTTCAAATGCAAGGGCTGGCATCTTTTCCTCCATTTCCCTCTCCCATCTTTCACTCCCTCTGGTGCTCATCTCTCTTCAGGGGCCCTGCAGACACTCACCACAGGTGATAAAGAAGATAGCAGTTAAGCAGGCAGTGAAAGGAACCCACGTGATCTTGAAACTAATGTAGTACAAAGCCTGACCTTGATTTAGCTTGTGATGATATAGTGCTAAGGTGCTGAAGAGAAGGCAACCTGGTGTTAAAAAAAAAAAAAAAGCCCTTTTTCAGGAACTTTGACTCCTTTACTTAAATTTTCACTCAAACTACACCAACTTTGGTTATATATATATATAACCAAAGTGATATATATATACATATATATATATATATATATATATAGATATATAGGTATCTATATCTATATCTATATCTATATATATAGATATAGATATAGATACCTATATATCTATATATATCAGAGAAGTGAAATTTCATCTAGTCAGACTGCAGCCTAGGATTCCCAAGCCCTCCTCATCTCACCCATTTATCCCTGTATTAGGGCAACCAGGAAGTTACCTGTGAGGAAGCAGATGAGAGCAGTGATGAGGTGAATGTATTTATTCTGAGGAATCACGTAGGCGTACTGCATACCCAGGGTCAAGTTAAGGAAGAAGGAAAGGCAGAGGACTAGCCCCATCATGATCCTGACTACTTTCAGGCTATCTGTTGGAAGGCAAAAACTGAGTTGAGAAGACAGATATTCCTTCTAATCTTATCCCCAGGGGCCATAAATCTCTATGTAAAAATAGGAACAGGTGAAAGATGTGATGAAAGAATAAAAGAAAGGGAAAAGAACAACGAGGGAGAGCTCTTTCACTTGCATGAAAGAATATGAATAAACTGCTCCCCATCTTAGTGTTTCAATAAGCTTCCTTCCCTCTGTTCTTAGACCTTCCTTCTTGTTAAATACTTCAATTTACTCTGACCTCTTCTAATAGAAATGTAACTTATTCTCCTTCTTGTCAGTGACTTATTTTCATAACCCTCATTTTCTAGTTGGGCTAACCACCCCGATGATACTGACAGGATTTCTCAGTGGTTGCTAGATTTCATCTGAGAGCTTCTCATCTTTCCTCACATGCATCCATATGGATGGGTAATGGAAGTGGGTAACCTGCGTCCTGTGAAAGTTGCTCCTGAGAATAATGGATACATGGTAAGGTGATCAAAGGTAAGGAAAAACCAAATCTTCCTCTCCACCCATCACTTTCCAGGGTATGGTTCTCACCTTCTGGCCAAATGGTGCTGCAGCATGTCATCCATGGACTGTGGGTAATCTTGTCCTTTTTTCTTTTGGGGACTAATTCAACCCATTCTTTAATGAAGATACCTATCATCAAGGAAACCACAGCCCATGAGGAGAAGAGTAGGTTGGTGGCTTGAATATTTCTCTTTGACATATGAGAGTGGGGATTTTTGATGAGACCACCACCCACATTTCATATGTCTCTTTTCTGTTTTGATTTCTCACAGCAAGAAGAGCTAACTCTGTACTTTTAGTGATGGCTACAGCATTGGCTTCTGGCAGAAGCTGAAGTAGCCTATGGAACTGAGACCACTTCCTAGTTTCACTGCTTCTAGGTTGAGGCTACAAACTGCCATGGAATCATCTGCTGGTTTGACCTTTGACCCCAGGGCCTAGTGCAGTGGAAGAATCAAGGTGCCTGAGATCCTTGGAAAGCTATCAGTTGTATGGCGAGACCTGGTACCACAAGAGGGGTTGATAAATAGAAGCCTTGAAAAGGTAGACATGCATGATTTAGCAGGACTTCTTTTAAAATTAGTGACATATTCCACAGTTAGCTGACAGTTGTTAAGGGTCAGTGAGTGGGAGAACTCAAGATCCTTGTGATGAGTAGTCAGTTACCTGGCATCGTAACTGTGAATGATCATTCAGAATGGCTAGGATGCCTTGAAAAGACTTGGTCTTTGCCAGGATTCCCAAAGGAGCTTATATAGGTGCCTTCTAGGAAAATAGTCAGTACCTTAAAGCCCAAAGAACTGGCCTAGTACAATGAACCGCTGTATCCAGTGTAATTTACAAGGCACAGTCAAATATTTGTTGCCAGATTGGCTTTATAACTGGTAGAGAAAACATTTTTTGGTAGTTTGAGTAGACAGCCACAGTACATGCTAGGTTCAGAGTTGGAGAGCTTGCACTGATAGTCACCAAATGCTAATTTTATTCACCTAGAACTGAAGTTATCTTCTGCCTATTTTTTTTTCTTTCTGTATTTAGGACAGGGTCTACAGGGTCCTACTACATAGACTAGACTTGTGGTGATTCTCCTGTCTTCAGTCTCCCAAGCGCTGGTAATACAGGGGTGCACCACCATGCTCAGTCTCAATTGCCATCTCAGTGCACCCTGGGTTCAGGGCTGGTATGGCATGCCGGTTTCTACCTAATATTTTAAAAATCATGTTCCTGGCCACTTTCTGTAGGTCAAAATGGGCTTGTAAAATTGCTTCATATGCTATGCCAGCTCTCGTCAAGACTTCTTTGTATATCTTTTGTTATATTTTCTTTATATTCTTCATTTTTTAAAAAGCAATGACCAATAATATATTTAATCTTACAAGGGAGGTTTTATAGTTAGGGACATGGACTCAGTATCCTCAGTTAAAATGGTGAATATCCTGCTCAGCAGTAGTGTGCTCTTAGACACAGTAGTGGTTCTTATTGTTATACCCTGACAAAATTGACTCTATTTTGTTGCCCTTCTAACCTTGCCGTGTTCCTGTTCTGTATGCGCCTACCCCTGCCAACTCCCTCACTCCTGTGACCCAAGCCTTATCTTGACAGACATCTGTACCCCTTCCCTATTTTTGAGGATCTTGGCAAACTCTGTGTACTTGTGACCCCACACCCCACCCAATACTGAACTAATGACCCTACAACTTTACAGGAATCAACCTAAACTAATGACTCTGCCACGTTACAGAAATCTCCCCACCCCTCCCCTGCCTTTGCGGTTTTTAGGCTTAAATAGTTACTCATTTCTACACTCAGGGCTCTTCTCTGTCTCTTGGACTCAGAGGGTGCCACTGGGTACCAGCTAAAATAAAGCACTTCAAATTTTTGGATTTGTCCCGTTATCATTTGATTTTTGAGTTACAACACTTATCACATAAGGAATCTGTAAAGATTAAGATTTGAGATACAAAGCACTTGGAAATTCTTTGTGCACCAGCAATAATATATAAACAGTTACTAGTTTATGCTGAGGTGAGTTCCCTGGGAAAGAAATTCTGAGGCCGAGATAAATAGAAGGACAGAGCATTCCATAGTACTCCTGAGAACTACATTTGTGAGTGTTGAAGGGGAGCAAGATGTGAAGAGAAACTGAACTGAGATCTCACTGTTGCAGTAGGAGAAACCATAGCCAGCTACATCAGGAGCACTGGATCTGTGGTGGCCCTTCTGGATCATTCTGAATAGAGGCAAGGAAGGTCAGCTTTTCCATTGAGCATCAGCCTATGAACTCAGGATGGTCTTGAGTAGTATCTCCCTCCTGTCTCAAGGGTGATTGTCTCAGAAAGGGTGGGGTCCTTAGTACTTTTGGTGGCTGTGGGACTGAGGTTTTGCTGCTTCTTTAGTGAGGCCAACTTGTGGTTAAGGTTGCCAACTGCCAGGAAATTGTTTCCTGCTTTATAGTAGAAAAACAAAAAAGGCAGATAGGCTACCCCTGTCATTATGTTCTTATTCATTGATGGCTTTCTTTCTGTACCACAGTTTCTGGGTTGCAAGGTTTATGTCTTTTAAATTTGTATAGGTAGTGACACTAAAGATTCAAAATGTGTCCAAATGAGAAAGAAAAGAAAAGATGTGAAAGGCAAGTGAGCTACAGGGCAAAGAAGATAGCTGCTTTTTGCCTGGGAACACCATATTTAACAAGGCTGCTACAGTTTAAATTCTGAGAGAAAGCACAAGTGTGGGAAATTAGCAAGTTCTGAATCTGGTTAACTGGAAGGTAACTGCAGGACACAAAGTTGACAGAGAATTTAGTTCTGGAATTTTATGAATGATTAGATGACTATTAGGCTCAGGTTGGTGATTAAGATAGAAATGTGCATGTCACCTAGTACACAGAATGTGACAAAATGAAATTCTGGTGAAAGTCAACATTCATGAACAAGCACAAAGAAGGAATAATAACAGATATGGTAAAGACATACAAAGATTTTTCAGGAATTAAAAGGAGATACAGTTTTTCTAACGTTTTTTATTGACACAAAATAATTGGATACGTTTATGGTACAGGATACAATGAAATGAGTTACTACATGCATATCTGTGTAAGGTCAAACTGAGGCAATGATTAAAATATACAAAAACGTTCTTTTTGGAACCAGAGATCAAACTCAGGACCTTGCACTTATTCCTGGCCCATATAAAGATGCTTTTGCCTCATTTTTGTTTTCAAAAGTAATGAGATGATCATTGAAGCTAGATAAAGGATACGTGGTCATTTATTATACTATTCCTTACTTTTTTTCTTTAATTTATATTTTATTTTATTGAAGTACAAATATCAATCAGACTTTTTTTTTTCAATCAGACAGTTTTAAGACACCTTAACAAGACAGATTCGATAAATTAATACAATGCAAACTATTTTCATAATGTTATGGTATTGTACAAGGTGCATACATGATATTATACTTACATACATTATTATAGCAGATGTGTCTTATCAGTAAATTAAGAGTGTAGATGTTTACTTATTTTTTATACCTGAATTATATCAAAAATTCAATAATATTTTCCTAGTGGATGACCATAGTACTAGAAGCCAACATAATATCCTGTCCAACCACCATTAGTGCAAATCTTGCCTCTCATAGGATTATGTAGAAGCACAGCATTATCTATCCCAACTGTACTGTCTATACACACACATCATGATTTTTTCTTTCTATACCCCTTCCTTTGTCTATACCTGTCAAAGATGGACACTCCATTGTCATTCAACTATCTAAGGTGCTTGAACTTGACAACACAATCCAACACAGTCCAGCATTTCACAACAGTGACTTATTCAAAGAAGTTGTCGACCATAGCCATTTACAGCTCAGCTTAATATTATGGCCCCGTGGTGTATACTTCATTTTTATACTTTTATGCTGGATGGTTAAGACCGAGAGAGAGCAAGACTTATATACCAACACATGTACTTTATATATCTTCTGTGGTCAGTGAAGTCCCCTTAGGGTTTGTCGTGTAGTCCTGTACATTATTCTGTAGATCCTTTGTCTGTGTCATTCATGTGGATGAGTCACGGCCAGTGCTTGACCAGTTTGCTCTCTGTGAGAGCCTGAGAGAAAGTTTTCTCTCCATGTGACTCTCCTCAGGCACACTATAGAACTTCAGTCTCTTTCCACTGTGGCTCCATAATCTCCTTGTTCAGAAAATGTGGAGCTCACCTGAGTTTCATGATGTTGCAGTACAGTTTCTCTTATGTCCTGAGTCTTCGCTGACCTTGAAAGGCTAGGGCTAAAATGCTGGCTGGCCTTGTGGCTCTTCTATTTCTCCAACTCTGATTTGTGAACTTAGGTTGTTAACCATCCAGAAGAAAAGCTAATTAGTACACTGCAGCATATGCCATTCACTTTGCTTTATCTGACTCAATTGATTTTAGTAGTTGTACATTTCCATTTGTATTTCTGCTTTTTGCTTGTTATACAAGGGAGACTATACGATATTTACACATGTGTGTCTGGTTTATTTCACTTATGAGTATACGTTCAAGTGGCATCCACTTCAGGATAAATGCTTCAAACTTATCATTCTTAATAGCTGAGTAATACTCCATTATATAGAAATACCACATCTTTTTCAACCATTCCTCATGTGATGGACATCTTGGTTGTTTCCAAGATTTTGCTATCACACATTGTGATGCTATAAACATAGGTACACATATATCACTATGATACAATGTTTTCAGTTCCTTTGGGAAAGTTCCCAGTA
>PVKA01044177.1:0-16333 GCA_004027165.1 Ctenomys sociabilis | reverse complement strand
CTATGGATGACCACGTCTGCATTTGTTTGTGTGGCAGAAATCCCAGCGACAGAACACGAAGAGCTGGTTCGTGTGTGTGTGTGTGTGTGTGTGTGTGTGTGTGTGTGTGTGTGTGTTGGCAGAACTGAACTCAAGCCCTTGCGCTTGCCAGAGCAAGCACTTATTCTACTGAGCCTGAGCTACCTCTGAGGCCCTTGTACCTCTTTTGAATAGCTGCATAGTTTCAAAACTGCCCCAAGTTTTGTTTAATCTGCTAGTGACCCTGTGGGTAATTTTCAATTCTTTGCTATGGCAATGCTCCAACTGACTCATTCTGAGGTCTCCCTTTTATGCTTTATTTATATTTATTTAGCTATTTATTCATTTAGGAGGAAAGCTTATTGGAGAAATGGAATGATGGCTTAGAAGGGGGAACAGGAATAGTTCCTGAGAGGCAAGAGGGGTCCCGGGTGGGTTGCCCAGGAGCCCACCTCTCAAGGAAGTTTTCTAGAGCAAAATCACGAAGCAGGTACAATGTCGGTTCAAGTTATGGTCAACCAACAAGATTGCCAGTGTGGCCACTTGGGTAATATTGATCTGGGGATAGCAAGGGCACATGGTGGATAACCTCTGTGGATAATCTGTAGTCTGGCCTCTTCTTTTGTCTTAGCAGTCTTAGTTGTAGACTATTGTGAACCCAAATGATTTATACACTGTTCCGCAGGAATTCACAAAATTAAAATGTGTGTGAGCAAAGGTGAAAAGCCTCCCTTCTCGGCCTCGGAGTTAGCTCGGGGGCACAGCGCCTGCCTGGCAAGTGCCAGGTTGTGAGTTCCAGTCCCCGTCCCAAAAAACAGGGTCCCCTTCGGCCGGGGAGATGGCTCAGTAGAATAAGCGCTTCCTTGGCAAGTGCAAGGGTCTGAGTTCAATCCCTGGTTCTGCCAAGAAAAAAAGGATTTGTCCAAAAAAGGCTCCCTTCTTTCTCGGGAATCTCCATCCACCCCTTTCAGGTATTCAAGATCCTGCACGGGGTGAATAAGGTCACCAATTTCTTTCTTTTTGTTCTTTCTTTTTTATTTTTCAGTACTAGGGATTGAACCCAGGCCTTTGCCCTGAGCTACACCCCCAGCCTCCTTTTTATTTATTTATTTATTTATTTATTTTTCAGACAGGGCCTGGCTGTTTATTTCAGGCCTTCTTTAAACATATTGTGTATGTCTTCTAGGCTGACCTCAAACTCCCAGCAATCCTCCTGAATCAGCATCCCAGGTGCTGGGATTATAGGCATTCACCACCATGCACAACTCTTTAAAGAAGAAAAAATAAAATTTCAAAACAATAATAGGAGGGTAAGAATGGCAAAAATTGCATATTTTTAATCTTTACATTAGTTACTCAGACTATAAGATATCAGCATTTAATTGTTCAAGCAATATTAGCACAAAACTTTCTTTTCAATGAACTAAGAGAAATTAGCAGTGTAACTATTTTATCCTATTTTTTTATTTTGCTTTTCCCTTCCTTCTTCATTTCCTGATCCCTGTTTCTCTTTCCTTTTGAAGTTTCTTCCCATTTTACAATATCTGTGATACAATTTAGATATTCCTTAATTTTTCAGCTTCTCACACTAGGAAAACAATACTATGTTTACACATGTGCATCTGGTTATTTCATTTATGAGTATGGTCTGTAGTTGCATCCATTTACCTGTAAAAGTCTCTAGTTTATCCTTCTTTATGGCTGAGTAGTACTCCATTGTATAAAAAGACCACATCTTTTTCTGTCCATTCCTTCGTTGATGGGCACTGGTATTGTTTCCAAGATGTAGGTAATTACAAATTGTGCTGCTATAAACACCCTCCCCCTTTTTAGAATTTTTGATTTTGATATAAGGTCTTACTAAATTGCCTGATTTGGGCTTGAACTTGTGATCCTCCTGCCTAGGCCTCCCTGGTGCTACGATTATAGGCATAAGCCCCTACACCTGTCAATGTCACTCATGTTTTTACCTCTCCATATTGGCATGATTTTGAGTGAATAACCAAGGACTAAATTTCCAAATTGATTCAAATTGTTGAGCCAAAGAGAGTAATTTTGAAATTGATACTGCCAATTGCTCTTCAGAAAGGTTGCACTGATGTAATTAGTGATTAGTGGAACACTAATTAGAAATTAATAAATAGGCATTCATATTCCTCCCAGAAGTAGGCAATGTCTATTTCCCTGCACCCTCACCAACACCAGCCATTCTCAGGTCAGTCGGACAGGCTCCTTGCTGTGACTTGCTTCTCAGTTTTGAGTTTTTGGTTTTATGGTTGGTTGGTTGGCTGGCTGGTTAGTTTTGGTCCCATTTTGAGCAACAGGAACCACTTTTTTTTTTTTTTTTTTTTTGAGACAGGGTCTCACTATGCAGTTCATGTTGGCCTTAAGCTCACTTTGTAGCTCAGGCTGGTCTCGAACTCACAACAATCTGCCTGCCTCAGCCTCCTGAGTGCTGGGATTACAGGTCTGCGCCACCACGCCGAACGGGAGCCACTTGACAGCTGTTGAGCTGCTCTCATTTCCCTGCCTGGGAGCCGCCTGTTCAGATCCTCCACACATGCTCCGCTGACTTGTTTATAACTTCCTTGCTGATTCGTACATTTCTCTAGCATAACATCTGTATATATTTTCCCTTCAGATATACTTGCATGAAAGCAACATCTTTCCCAATTTCTACCGCGGGTGTCACTTTTCTTTTGTCTTTCCAACATGATAGTAAATTCCTGGAAAACAGGGATGGAGAAGCCTCTCTGGCCCCCCGGGGTTATGTGGGGAGCTTGGTCACCCAGTCCAGTCCTCCATCCTTAGACCAGAAGTGGACTGTGGTCATCTTTGGAAAAGTGTTATCTTTTGCAGTCTTGCTGGGTTACACCTTCCATCACTTGCATTTGGCTTCCTAGATGTTCAGGCTGATAGATCTTTTCTTTATAAAGTACTTGGCCTCAGGTATTTTGTTATGGAAACAGAAAACAAGCAAATATAAAATATAATTCCCATACCATACAATTTTGTAGGAGACCCCTCCAGGCTCTCATCTCAATCCAAGAAGTCAATATTTGTAATTCCAAAGGTACATTATTGGAATCCCACCAAGCTAATTCCAATCTACCACTCCCAGTGCACCCCGCGGTGAAAGTAAAGACACTAAACATATTTATAATTATTGGGCAGCCAGGGGGCCCTAAGTCCAGCCATGAAGATGGCTTCCTGGAACAAACAGACCAACCCAGGGCCTACCCCTGGGTTTTATTCAGCAGAGAAGGGGGTGTGGCTTGAAGAAGAGAATTGTGGGAAGTAGGTGAGTACTACAAGGTAGGTGGCTTTCATTTACCTCTGCCATATGAAGAGAAAGTAACTTGCATTATCCTGCTGAGATAGTATCTAATGTTTCAGGGGTCTGGTACGTCAGCTCACATATGTGATCTTCCAAGCGCCAGGAAGTCGTAGCCTCTATCTTGAGGCTCAGTCCCAGCTGCAGTGTGGAGCACTGGCTCCTCATCCTGTCTTGACCCATCATGGCTCATACTGGAGAGCAGCAGGTGTGGGTTACCAGGGAAACACGCATGCCGTCTTCACAAATTACCGCCAGCACCTCAGTTAGACCAATACCCATTGCTTAAGGCCAATTGAAAGGATAAACAGAAGCCCTAGCCAGCTCTGTACATATCAATACAAGGAAATCGGGTCAAGCTCAGCCAAAACGGAGACAGTTGCTCTTCTTCCAAGGAGAGCTTCTCAGGTGGTCCCACACACAACGTAACCTTTCAAATTGTACAGATTAAGGGTTCTTTTTAGTATATTCACACAATGAACCCTTAACACCACAGCGGGTTTAGAGCATTTTAATTACAATGACAAAAATGCCCCTTAGAAAGCATTGTTCAATCACCACACGCAACACACACATACACACACACACCAGCTCCAGCCCTAGGCAACAATGATAGTGTTATACTCTGACAAAATTGACTCCATTTTGTTGCCCTTCTAACCTCGCCATGTTCCTGTTTTGTATGTGCCTATCCCTCCCAACTCCCTCACCCCTGTGACCCGAGCCCTATCTGGACAGGCATCTGCAACTCCTTCCCTATTTTTGAGTATCTTGACAAACTCTGTGTACTTGTGACCCCACACCCCACCCAATGCTGAACTAATGACCCTTCCACTTTACAGGAATCTCTCCACCCTTCCCCTGCTTTTGCAGTTTTTAAGCTTAAATAGTGATCTCTATCAATGCTTGGCGCCTCTCTGCACTGGACATGAGAGTTCGCCGCTGGGTACCAGCTTAAATGAAGCGCTTCTTTTCTTTTTGGACTTGCCTCGTTGTTATTTGATTTTTGAGTTACAACATTTGGGGGCTCGTCCGGGATCCCTTTTTGGCCTCTCCCTTATTTGGCTCAACAAAAGATGAGCTAAATTCTTAAAACTTAAGACAAAAATACACTTATTTGGATTGACTAACTTGCAAAAATTTGAAGTACTTTGCTTTGACTTTGTCTTTTGTCTTCGGACTTGGCCGCCTGCATTTGGTGCACATTTGGGTCCTGACCCACTTGGGTCAAGGACAGTGGAGTGGGCCACCCTCTGTTTTCTTGGTAGTCTATTCTTTTGTAATCCGTTTGGATTTTGTTTGGTGACCCAGTTGGACACCTTTGTAGCCATCAGGCTTTGGTTGAATAGACTTCGGTTTTTCTTGCCCTTGTCCCCTTTGCGCATGCATCTCTGATTTTGCAGGTAAAAAGTTTCCTGTCCTTTTCCTAAGAAAAACACAGGTACCTGAACATAAGTTCTTCGCAGCTGCCATTTGTCTCCTTTTTGTGTTGGTTGTTGGTAATGTCTATGTCTACGTGGGTCAAATGTCTTCTGTGTCACTAACACCCCTAACCTTGGTCCTTAACCATTTTAAAGATCTCAACAAAGGAGCCAAAAGGAGTTGGAAAACCTGTCTTTCCTGGCAAATTGCAGGCTTTTTGTGATCTTGAATGGCACTCTTTTAATGTCTCTTGACCTCCTGAGGACAATCATTTTTGACCTGCCTGTCCATCCAGATCAGATCATCTTCATAAGAAGTCTGAATTAACCTCATCCAGGACCCACCATCCTGGATTTAAGAGATTTATCAAGGCCGTGGACCACCACCCCCCTGCAGCCCCCTCCCCGTCTCTTGGCCGCTACTGACCCCCTTCCCCAGACTCATCTTCAAAATTCTGGGACACCCTGACCAGGTCTTACGTTCAGGCCTGGATTGATTTGTCTGTGATCCCCTAAAATAACTCAAGATTTGCTGTCCTGGACACCAGCCCCAGATGACCAGCCAATTCTGCATAGTCACACTGACAGTTCCAACTGATAAGAGATGGCTGTGACCCCTGACCGTCACCCTCACAACCTGCTTATTCCACCTGCTATCAGATAAATTCCTTCTGCAGTTGTTAAACTATTGGTCAAAATATGTTGATAAATCTAAGCTAAAACATAAAAATGTTATAAGGTTATGATGTTACTTTAATGGGACATTTATGCCTGTTTTGAATTTATATGTGTCACATTTGAACTGGTTGCTAAATGTACTGGTAATCCTTCTTTGACTTTAAACAATAGTGCTAATAATAATGCTTGCAAGCTTTCTAGTGGGTTTTATGTAAAATTCTGTAAAATGGGACTTTTAGCCAGCTTAGACTTAAAAATATACATGCCTGTATATGAAACACAGGACTCCTTTTGCCAGTTAAATGACATTAGGTTGGCAAACGTTCTTAAGACTTGGAGCACAGATTTCACTGGGATAAACTGGTTCTGATCCCCCTCTACATGCTAGAGGGAATGTCAGGCCTGCTCTGTTTCAGTTTCCTTCTTTTGGTTTTACTCCTAATTTTCCATCTCTTTGTACTTTCCTGTAAAATTAGTAAAATTCTGACTGTTCCAACTAAATGAAGCCCTTAAAAAATGATCATTTGTTAATGCCAAAGACAGGGAAGTCATTAAAAAAAGAAAAAAAAAAGACACATACCCTGTCTCTGGGTCAGATGAGACAAAGAGGACTGTGCCCGTCCAGGAGGACACATGTAATAGCCATGTCCCGGCTTAGTGTTCTGGGCAGGTCTCCTTCAGGAGGCTAAACCTGAGACACAGTGGACAGAACCGACTTCTGGGTGACACCAGAAGGAGCTATCTCCAAAAGCAGCACACTTACGGGACCAGAACACATTTAGTGTGAGGGAGGATTCAACCTTTTCCTCCTAGGTCTAATTATTTAGGTGTGTAAGAGATAAGTTATGGACCTTAAAACCTTTATTGTAAAGTGCTAGGTAATCTTGTTCAAGCTTTTAACTATCCCTTATAGAATTTGGACAAACAGTGGTTACTCTGCCAGCTAGTAAATGCTTTCAGAGCAGGTGCCACTCTTTAAAGCAGAGGACAGAGTTTCCCCAGCTGTTGGGTGAACCCCCATTAAAGCCTGTGGCTGATGGAATGTTGACCAGAGGTACTGCTGGATTCCTTTCTGGAGACACCTCTGGTTGAGGGGGCCAAAAGAAATCAGGAATACCTGAGGGGTTATGGTCATACCAGAAGGTTTCTTGGTGGAAACTGGCTCCTGACCACTGAAAGATCTCCGCTTACCTATTGTACTTTTTCTCTCTGCTAGTAAACTAAAAATTCTGCCTGAGCTTTTCAGTAGAACTTAATGCGTCACTCCTTCAGAAATTGGACTGAGGCAGCTTGCAATACTTTACATTCTGCAGACCAGGAAAAAGATAAATACCCCTCTGACTTCTTGTGATGTTTGGTAGATGCACTAGTAAAACATACTTCCTGAGATGCTAATTAGAGGAACAGATTACT
Source organism: Ctenomys sociabilis (assembly GCA_004027165.1). Classification (NCBI taxonomy): domain Eukaryota; kingdom Metazoa; phylum Chordata; class Mammalia; order Rodentia; family Ctenomyidae; genus Ctenomys; species Ctenomys sociabilis. Next base: position 9,469 of record PVKA01044177.1, on the reverse strand, counting down.
CTTACAGATCAGGAGCTATAAAAGATAGCTTTTGCTCCAGACAACTCATTTAATACTTCAGTAAAAACTGTTTAAGTGTCCTATAATTAAAAACTGGGAGGAAACCAGGGAGAGAAAACAAAAGAGACAAAAATGCCTGCCTATGTTGCAGCCTCAAATCAGACCCTTAGTCTGATTCTCTGAGCCCCAAGAAGAGCTCAAAGATGATGAGGTTCATCTGCTACTGCTGTCAGAAGCCAGGCCACTGCACGAGGAACTGCCTTAAGAGGCCCACAAGCCATGCCCTGACTGCCAAGGCAGCTACTAGAAGTGAGACTGCACTCTGAGGTGGAGGCCCCAGAGCCCAGACTCAGATGATCCAGTAAGACTGGAGGGCCCTGGGCCTGCTTCCTCCCTCTGGCCAGACAGTTACCTCTACCTGTCATCTCCATGGAGGAGCCCTGAGTAATCATGACTGAAGGAAAAACAAGCCCATTGCTGGACATAAAAAGTAAATTTTGATAATGCTTTTATGTGTACATTTTCTTTTTTTTATTATTATTTATTTATTTGGTTTAGTGGTACCAGGGATTGAACTCAGGACATTGCACTTGCCAGGCAGGTACTTATGCTGCTGAGCTATCTCCTCTGCCCTGCATTTTTTTTTTCCTGTACTTTAGGGAAGGGTCTATAGGGTCTCACTACTAGATTGGACTCATAGTGATCCACCTGTTTACAGCCTCCCATGAGCTGGATTATAGGCTTGCCACCACGCCCAGTCTCAGTCTGTGTCTCAGAGTGCCCTGGGGGTGGGCTGGTATGGCAGGCCAGGGGTTGAACCCTGTGCCCACACCTGATTGCAGGAGGCATTAATCCACTGAGCTATTTGGCCAGCACCCCTACATTTTCTACTTACCTATATTTGCTCTTATTCCTTGAACTTTTGGTGTTTTATCTAAAAAAACTCTATTTCTTAGTCCAAAATCACACAGGATTTATATCTAGGTTTTCTTTCAGTAGTTCTATAGTTTGAGTGCTTCTATTCCGTGGGTTTTTTGTTTATTTGTTTGTCTTTTTGAAACAAGGTCTCACTATGCAGCTCAGGCTGGCCTTGAGCTCACTTTGTAGCCCACGCTGGTTTCAAACACAACAATCCTCCTGCCTCAGCCTCCTAAGTGCTAGGATTAGGGGTGTGCACCACCACATTTAGGTTTTTGATTCATATTTGAGTTAATTTTTGTGTATGATGTGAGAGATGAGTCTCTGTGCGTGTTGTTATCCAGTTCCCAGCACACCAGTGGTTAAAACTCTTGCTTTCCCCATCAAATTATATAGACACTTTATTAAAAAAATTAATTGACAGGGCCAGTGAGATAGCTCAATGGACTAAGCACCTGCTTAGACAAGTACAGGGACAGGGTTCAATCCCTGACACCACACGCCACGTCGTCCCCACCCCTGGGCTCCCTGAGCCAGCCATTGAGACCAGGCGTAATGACAAATGCCCATAGCTCCAGCACTGGGGAGGCTGAACACAGGAGGATTACTGTGAGCCCAAGCTGTGTGCTGACACTGTATACCAAATACATTTTTTAGAAAAGTCAATTGATAGGGGCCAGGGAGATGGCCCAGTTCTGCAAAATAAATAAATAAGCAAATGAAAAAACAAGCAAATGAACAAACAAACAAACAAAAAAACCCCATAAAACAGAACTTGACCAGCACTAGGGAGGCTGAGTCAGGAGGATTGTTGTAAGTTCAAGACCAGCCTGAGCTACAAAGCGAGGTTAAGGCCAGCCTGAACTGCATAGTGAGACCCTGTCTCAAAAAGACAAAAAACAAAACGAAACAAAACAGAACTTGAGAAACCAAGGTGGTGTGGTTCTAGTGTAAAGATAGATAAATAAATGGGATAGGACTGAAAGCCCAGACGTCACTCCTGATATTTTTTTCCACTGGTATACAGCTTCTTTAGCTTCTTCCAATGTTGTTTTGTAATTTTCAGACTATGTTTTATACTTCTTTTGTTAATTTACTCCTATACATTTATTATTTTTGATGCTTGCCGTGGTTTGTGTCTAGTTGTCCCCCCCAGACTCATGCAGTCATTGGGGCGGCTTCTAGAGTTTGTGATTAATTCATGACCCAATGCTGGGATTATGGGGGTGAGTGTTACAGCCGCCTGGGGGTGGAGAGACCGAATGCAATGAAGGGTGGGCCAGAGGCTTGCCAGCTGCTGCAGCGGCTGCTGCTCCCTTTTCCTCCAGCATGAGCTGCTGTCCTCTGCCATGTGCTGCTCTGCCTTAGAACCAGCCAAGTGTGGACTGAAACCGCCACTAACTGAGTTAAGTAAACCTTTCTTTCCTTAATTTTCAGTGTCAGGTATTTTGTCCCAGTAATGAGAGAAACATAACCAAGACAACACTATTTTTTTTTTTTTTTTGGTGGAACCAAGGATTGAACTCAGGCCCTTGCACTTGCCAGGCAAGTGCTTTTTCCACTGAGCCATCTCCCCGGCCCCTGTATTATGTTTAGAAATTAGGAAATGTGAGTCGTTTTAATTTTTAGATGAAGTGAAATAAATCAGATAGAAATAAATCAGATGCTTAAATAGTGCATGGTTTCTGTTATATGAGAAACTCAAAGCATAAGTTGAAGCACAAAATAAATGATAACCAGAAAAGGGCCAGAGAAGTAGCTCTGTAGTGCAGCGCCTGCCTGGCAAGCACAAGGTCCTGAGACTTTCACAAATGGGAAGGATGTAGTACAAGGAGATTAAGAAAAAGGAATTAAGATGTGTTCTGTTCAGGGCCAGTCAAATAGCTCAGCGGATTACAGTGCCTGCAAGCAGGTGCAGGGGCCAGGGGTTCAATCCCCAGGCCTGCTGTGCAGGCCCCACCCCCGAGGCATGATGAGACAGCAACTGAGACTGGGCATGGTGGGGCATGTGCCTGTAATCCCAGCTCTTGGGTGGCTGTAAACAGGCAAGTCCCTACAAGTCTGATCTAGTAGTGAGACCCTGAACACCCTATAGATACGTTCCTAAAATACAAAAAAAAAGGATGTGCTCTGTTCATGTACCAGCTCCCAGTGATGAGGGTAATCATTAAGCACTACAAAAAAAAAAAAAAAAAAAAAAACTGGAAAGAGAAAAGTGACAGGGATCTTCTCTTGTGCATTGGCTCTACTGTCTCTGATTTCCACTGTGGCCTTTGAAAAGTCTGCTGTACTTCTTGCTGCCACTGCTTAAAGATGTCTTGTCTCTGGCTGCTTTTAATTGTCATTGCTGGAACCAGGGAGATAAATCAGTAGCATAAGTGCCTGCCTGGCAAGTGCAAGGCCTGAGTTCAATCTCTGGTACTTTAAAATAAATAAATAACAGAGTTCCATTTAATTGTCACTGCCTGGGGCCTTTTGAGCTTTACTCTAAACTCAGCATAAACTTTTTTTGTATAATACTACTTTTTCAATTGACAGTTTTATCAGCCCTAGAAATCTCTTGCCCTTATATCCCTCTGACCAGTATCTCTCCCTCTCATTATAGAAATTAAATTTAGTAATGGGTTAGACGTTTCCATTCTGCTTCTTAATTGCTCTTCTCATTACCTTCTAGAAACTTCTAGACTTACCCTCCTGGTGATTAGTTCTCTCTTCAACTATATCTATTCTGCTGGTGAGCCCAGTCAATGAGCTTTTAATTTCAGTACTGTGTGTTTTATTTCTAGAATTTCCATTTGGTCCCTTTTCTTCCGGCTCTCAGTTGTTGTTTTGTTCTCCTTTTCATGGATTATCCTTGTATGCTGCTGTTGTACGAGGCCCTGCTGCTTATAGGAAGCACACAGGGCCTTGGAGGAGGCTTCTTTTCCAGACACCACCTGCCCTTACTCCCATCTCCGCAGCCAAGGAGTGCATAGAGGCCCCTGCACCACTGCGCTTATATACACCGGGCCCAATCACCCTGAAGGCCAGTACGCCTTCATCCAGAAGCTATGGCCCTTGAGTCTCTGGTTCTGATCATCAGTCAAACTCTCTTTACATGGGACACTTTCTTTTAAAAGGCAAAGATGGCCCAGTGGTAAGTGCCTGTGATCCCAGCAATCGGGGCTGGGTCGGAAGGCTGGCGACTGTGAGTCCCACCTGGGCAACGCAGCAGATTAGCAATATCCTGCATCAAAATAAACTATAAAAGCCGGGCGTGGTGGCGCATGCCTGTAATCCCAGCACTCGGGAGGCTGAGGCAGAAGGATTGCTGTGAGTTCGAGACCAGCCTGAGCTACAAAGTGAGCTTAAGGCCAGCCTGAACTGCATAGTGAGACTCTGTCTCAAAAAGACAAAAAAAAAAAAAAAAAAAAAAAAAAAAACTATAAAGAGTAGGTTGGTCAGATAGCTCAGCGGAATAAAGCACTTGCTGAGGCAGGTACAGTGACTGGGGTTCGACACCCCAGGCACGCTGTAGAGAGCTGTGAATAGCCGCGCCTGAAAGATGGTGCTGGCTTCCGCCTTCCACCCCCCGCTGGGCGAGTGCTCTCCGTGATAAACAACTCCATATATGGCTAAGGCTAAAGCTATGGCTCACTTCCGCGAACCTGGACCTATTGGTGACGCCCACGTGGCTTTCCGGGATTGGACGTCCAGAAGGTATTTAGCTAAGAGCAGGCTTCCCCTTAAGGTAGAAGAAGATTGTTCAAGGGTCCTGAATAAACCGCTGAAAGAAGAGTCTAGTGTTGCGTCTTCCTTGCTGGCGAGGTTGCGCGCGACAGCACGCCTGCAGCCCTGCCCCTGGGGAACACTGAGATGGCAACTGAGACTGGGTGTGGTGGTGCAAGCCTATAATCCCAGCACTTGGGAGGCTGAAAACAGTAGGACCGCTACGAGTCTGATTTGTGTAGTGAGACCCTGTACTAAATACATTTTTTAAAAATTGATCTGGGACTGTAGCTTGATGCAAAGGCACTGGATTCAATCCCCAGTTTGACAGAGGAGGAGGACACAAGTCACACCATGTTCCAGACAGAAGAATCCACACCTTTAAATAAGGATGCAACCATAATGCCTGAGTTCGTTCTTTCTTTCTTTCTTTCTTTCTTTCTTTCTTTCTTTCTTTCTTTCTTTCTTTCTTATGTATTTAGTACAGGGTCTCACTACATAGATCAGACTTGTAGTGACTCTCCTGCTTTCACCTCCCAAGAGCTGGGATTACAGGCACGTGCCACCATGCCCAGTCTCAATCACTGTCTTGGTATGCCCTGTGGGGTGGGGCTGGCACAGAACCCCGGGGGTCAAATCCCAGCCACTGTACTCTGCCTAAGCAGGTGCTTTAGTCCGCTGAGCTCTCTGGCCGGTCCTGAGTTCTTTCTTTCTAATGACATTCACCTTGCTATCAAGAAATTCATTGTCTCTTTAAGCCAAAACCATGTATTACGTCAGTTTCCCTGGGACTCTGTCTATCAAACACCAACACCGTATAATTCAGGAAATATTTAGGAACAAGTCATGGAACAGCTTCAGGGACTGATTCTCCAGTCCTGTGTGGAAGGCTTTCCACTGCAGCACTAACCGTCACAGACATGCCCGCTCCTCACACCGACTCCTGCTGCAGACTCCTAAAGTCGGCCTGCTATCCCATTTCACGACTGAAACCTGAGGTGTGAGGACACCCGTGCTCTCCAGATCCTGCGGTGCGGGGCCAGCTTCTGCGCAGCTCCCGAAGACCCTGCCTCCTCCTGTCACCACCGCAGCCTCCCAAGTGACCCTTTCCCTTTGAGTGGCCAGAAACCTTGAGAGAATACAGAATTCAGGACAGGGGTCACCTCAGGGAGCTGTGCACGACTGGGGCTTCCCGCTTTCTCTCCGGGTCTCCTCACCTTCTAGTTCTGATGACACAAGCCAGGTGCCCTATGGAAGACCCTGTGCAAGTAACCAAGATCCCTAGTGTCTAGTTACTTTTTTCTCCTTGCTGGGACAAATACCCCACATTCAAAATGAAGGAAGGGAAAGTTTATTTAGCCACAGTTACTGGAGGTTTCATAGTTAAAACAGCCTGGCTTATGTAGCAAGACGGGAGAAAGGGTCAGTGCTTCCGTCTTCTCCAAACATCTCCTCTCTACCCGAGACAGCCTCTGTTGCAGACACCGCCGCCCTGCGCCTCAGGGTCTGCAGGAGACGCTGGGTCGCTGCTGCATCCAGGATGACCCATCCCACACCTCAGAGAGGACACCGGCCCGGGATCTCTGGCAGCCAGTATAACTGCTCAGCACCTCTCTGGCCCCGCCCCCTCGGGCCCCGCCCTGGTTCTCGGGCCCCGCTCCCCGGGCCCTGCCCCTTATACCTTGAGCCTGGAGTTGCTGCTCAAACCCCTTCCGATATTGAGGCTTTGGGGAAACAACTAGGAGCAAACCACAACACCTTGCCAAGCAGTCAATGAGGAATGACGTACACAAGAGTACATTTATGAGCCACGCCTACCCCATCAGATGCTATCAGATAAAAAATCTTGACCTAGGGGGTCCCACTGAGCCACTGTCAGATGCTTGTGAGATAATTATTTTAAATCACTAAGCAGACAGGGGAGATGGTTTAGCGAATAAGTGCTCCCCTGGCAAGCGCAAGGGCCTGAGTTCAATCCCCAGTTCCTCAAAAAAAAAAAAAGGTGTTTAAATCACTAAGCACTGCAGTGATGTGTGACAGTCAACAAGTGAGGCAACCTGGTATCTGATGGGTCTATCTGAGCCCATGCTGTCCTCTTGGGTATCGTTGTTGCTGTAACTTGGATATGGGATGTCTCCCAAAAGCCACGAGCTAGAGGGCACGGTCCTCTGCTTGTGCTTGAGGAGTACTGGGACCTTTAAGAGGTGGAGCCTTGGGGAGGAAGTGAAGTCATGGGGGGCTGTGCTCAAAGGGGATACAGGAACCTCAGCCCCTCCCAATGGCTTTGTTTCCTGCTCACCAGGAAGTGAACTACCTCCTGTGTCCTAAGGGCCCGCCATAATCACAAGGGCTGCCTAGCCATGGCCCAAAAGCTGTGCTCCCAAGTAACTGTGCATTGGATTCCTCCAAAACTTAGTCAAAATAAACCTTTTTGTCTTATATATTTATTATCCCAGGTATTTTTGTCCCAGTGACAGGATGCTGGGGGTTTTGTTTTTTGGCAGAACCAGGGATTGAACTCAGGCCCTTGCGCTTGCCGGGAAAGTGCTTATTCCACTGAGCTATCTCCCCAGCCCCAAGATAGCTCATTTGAATAATTATAATAATTTTAGAGTTGAGGAAACAGGTGGAGAGATTAACCCAGGGCCCAGAGTCATTTGGGTAAGAGCAAGACTGGATGCTGCATTCAGTGGCACAAAGCTGTAGTCCCAGCTACTTGGAAAGCTGAGGCAGGAAGATTGAGTCCAGTCTGGGCAACCTGGAATGACACTATTTCAAAATGAAAATTAAGCCAAGGGTGGTGTCACATAGCTATAATCCCAGCACTGGGGAGGCTGTGGCAGGAGGACCAAAGCAAATTCAAGGCCAGCCTGAATTATATATCAAGAATCTGTCTCAGAGGGGCTGGGGAGTTGGCTCAGTAGAATAAGCACTTCCCTGGCAAGCGCAAGGGTCTGAATTCAATTCCTGATTCCGCAAAAAAAAAAAAGAAAGAAAGAAAAAAAAATAGAATCTGTCTCAGAAAAACAAAAAGGGCTAGGGAATGTAGCTTCATAGTATGGCAGCCTTTGGTTCAGTCCCTGGTATTGAAAAAAATATTTTTTTTAAGTTTAGTCCTGGGCTGGGGAGATAGCTTAGTAGAATAAGCACCTGCCTGGCAAGCTCAGAGTCCTAAATTCAATCTCTAGTAATGCTAAATAAATAAATAAAGCTCAGGCCTTATTTATCTCCACATCCAAAAGCCTGCTCCATGCTAGCTTCCCTTGCTGTGTGGTGGGAAACACTACCGGTGGTATGGCTCAACATGCTTTCTGCGTGAATGCTGCTGCTGTGGTATTTCCTTAACTTCTTTCAACCTAGAAAACCCAGCACACACAGGTCGCAACTGCACTGGGGCCACTGCAGGGAGCCCCAGGTCTGCCTTCAAGGCACCCGGGGCTGTGAGGGGCAGGAGTGTAGTGATGGCATTACTGGATTAGGTCGTTTATCAGCCTGAGGACTGCAGACATCCGTGGCTTCTGGAGTAGGGAATGTAATTCCAGAGCTAAAGGCTGTTAGGGTCCTGAAGAATGCTTAGGAGGAAAAAGGCAAAATAAAACGACAGAACATTCTGCAGAAAGCCCGGTAGCTAGCGCCTTTATTTTCTTCCTTGAGCAAATTTGACCAGCTGCAGGGTCGCCCATGGCCACTAGAGGGCAACATTTCCATGTCCTCGACAGCATTGTTCAGCTTCCCGCAGGCACCCTACCCGTTTGTCTGCCAGAACCACTGAATTTGTTAAGATAGAATCCATTTAAGTCCTAGGTGTTTTAGGGGTGAGGGATTTTTGGTACTGAGAACCAAACTCAGGACCTTGCACTCGCCAGGCAGGTGCTGTGCCACTGAGCTACATCCCAGCTTCGGTCCTGGTTTTGTAATAGCAAAATTGTGACTACTCTTGGTTTTAATTTTAATTTTTATTGGCGCAGGTGTGCAGTACATAATGATTACATTTTCAGAGAGCGGGTACCTGCACAAAATGCATCTTAATTCTTTTTACATCTTCTTCTCCTCTCCTGATCTGTGTATTTATGAAAAACACAAGTGGTCTCCTCCCTAAGTTTTCTAAACACTTTGAGACAACAGTGGTGTGAAAGCTCCAATCTCACCCTTCTTTCTTCTAATGTTTAGGCTTCTCAGGGAGAGGCAAAGCATCCACAGGGAGTTTTGTTTTGGTTTGTTTGTTTGTTTGTTTTGCAGTACTGGGGATGGAACTCAAGACTTTGCACTTACCAAGCAGGTGCTTATGCCGCTGAGCTATATCCCCGACCCTCCACAGGGATTTTGAAAGGCTAAAAACCGAGAAAAATGGAATGCAGCAAGGAAAGAAAGGGAAATGAGAGAAGGAACTGAAGACGGAACACCCCAGCTGAGCTCAAGGTTCCGATCCATTTCTTTTTTTTTTTTTTTTTTTTGCATAACTGGGATTGAACTCAGGCCCTTGCACTTGCCAGGGAGACACTTATTCCACTGAGTCATCTCCCCAGCATCCCCCTTTTCTGGCAGAACCAGGGATTGAACTCAGGCCCTTGAGCTTGCCAGGTAAGTGCTTATTCTACTGAACCATCTCCCTGGCCCCTCCACCCCTTTCCTTGAGTGAGACAGGCCAGTGGCAGTGGAGGGGAGAACCCAGTTGAACCGCAGAGAGCCTGTAGCTCAGGCAGGCTCCCAATCCCATTAGGTTTGATTTTTGCTATTAAAATTATTATCTGTCCTCTGCTGGGGATTTTTTTTTTTTTTTTTTTTTTTTTTTTTTTTTTTTTTTTTTTTTTTTTTTTTTTTTTTTTTTTTTTTTTTTTTTTTT
>PVKA01044176.1:0-16373 GCA_004027165.1 Ctenomys sociabilis | reverse complement strand
CAAAAAAATAATCTACAAATACTTTTGTTTGGAGAAAGGAAATTGTCAATAATTAACTATCCCCCACAAAAGATCATTAGCATGATGTAATTTGGTGGTAAAGTAGAAAAATACCAAAACCTATGTCTTACAGAAAATAGAAAAAGAAAAACAATTTTCTTAGTCTTTGAGGCCAGCTCTACCTTAAAAACAAAAGTAAAAAAACAAAATCCTGTAAACCAGTATCTTTCCAGAATAACTTTAAAAATCATGGCTACTCAAACACATTATTGTGTACAGTTTCACACAACAGTTTACATCATGAACACAATATAGTTTATTATAAATATAGGATTGGTACATTATTCAAACAATAAGTTAATATTGATACCATTAAAAACCAAGGAAGAAAGGTGATGTGAGCTTATAAAGAGATTTGACAAAATATTGAGCAACTATCCAGTATCAATTTATGTTTTAAATTAAGCATAATTTAGAATCATAGGAAAGTTAAGAGATCTTTCTAAAGTTGAGGAAGAACCCCAAACACATAACTTACACCAAAGTTGATGGTGACACTAGGACAATTTCTCAAAAAATAATGTAAGAAAATCTTTCCTCAATATTTACTTAATGCTGTATTGAAGCTCTTAATTAATAAAAGAACAATATACACATATAAATAGAAGCATAGAGAATAAAATAAAATGGCTTTTGTAAAAAGAAGTGAAGATTACTTATATAAAATTTCACAAAGAATTGACAATGTTCTATATCTACTTAAAAGATCACAGCAAGATCGTAGCATAAGCCGGGCATGGTGGCATATGCCTGTAATCCCAGCACTCGGGAGGCTGAGGCAGGAGGATTGCTGTGAGTTCAAGACCAGCCTGAGCTACAAAGTGAGCTTAAGGCCAGCCTGAACTGCATAGTGAGACCCTGTCTCAAAAAGACAAAAAAAAAAAAAAAAAAAAAGATCGTAGCATAGATAGTTACTATACAAATCCAAAGGCATTTCTGCTTAAACATAGAAATTTAAGACAAAAATGTCATTTCCAATAGCAACAAAGTAAAATTTGCATGCAAATTATCAAAATATGTAAAAGCACCACCACTACCCATGTCCTGCTGATCTGTATCATCAGTCCTCCTCTACCCAACTGTGAATGGCAATGCTAAATGTTCATGGGGATGAAGAATTACAGGAACTCACAATTATTGTTGATTGGAATGAAATTTTGAAAACTACTTATAAGTAGTCCATTAATTGCTGACCGTAAGAGTGATAGGATTCACATCTAATTCTAAAACTGCAATTGCAAATGAGTTTGACTATGTTCATGCAAATTCTAAATGAAAGTTCTGTACTAGTTTTATTTATAATCCAAAATATTTGGAAATAAGCAAAATGTTCTTTAGATGAATGCAGAAATAAATGCATTTCTACACAATGAAATATTATAGAGACTAAAAGAAACAAGACATAAAGCAGTAAGGTGATGTAGAATAACTTTAAATACTTCCTAATAATTGAAAGATGGAATCCTGAAACATCTACTTACTGTTTGTTTCTCATTAAATACATTTGGAAAAAAAGCAAAATCTTAGATAAAGTTTTTTTTTTTTTTTCTTAAAAAGGCAACTACATGTAATGCTTCCGTGAGATTGGGGTGGAAATCAGCTGGTGCACAAGGGTTAATGTCCACAGATGATTCACTCCATGTGGTGTTACAATGGTGAAAACAACACACAATACATTGACCAGAACTCACAAAGTCGTAAACAGAGAACCTTAGTATGTGTAAATTAAAACAGAATTCAGAGCTGGGTGAATCCAGAGAGTTATGTGTATTGTGATATGAAAGTTTTAAGTACATTATGAATACAAAAAATATTCATAGGATGGAAGATGAGAAGTATCTTTTAAAATGTGTGAGATCTGTGTTACTGAAAGACAAAATGTGCAGGATATGCGCATAGTGTTCCAGTTGACAGAATTGCTTCTTGTGGTGATATGGTTTAAGAATTCTGATGCTATTACATATGTGCACCAGAATGAAAAGTTAGAAGAATGAACAGCAGATCGAGGAACTCATGCCTCTCACTGGTGGGTATAAGAATTTATGGGTAAACAAGAAAGAAAGAAGGAAAGAAAGAGAAAGAAAGAAAAAAAGAAAGAAAGAAAGAAGAAAGATCTTTGTATTACTGAATAAAGTGATAGCAGTACAAGCTTACATTTTACTTAGTCTAGATATACATTATTTCAAGATGAATTTATATGCATGAGTAAATAGAAATACTATTTTTTCCTCCTCCAGCAGAGCGTTAGTAAAGAAATGATACAATGGTGCCAATAACCTTCTCGAGCACTCTCATCTTGGGTTTTATTCAATGCTTAAATTAAAATAACCAAGGTTCCTTGGAGAAGCCACTAGTTTTAGGGTAGAAAATTTATAATGTATGCCTGAAATATTCCAAGAGCCAGAATGTGAATACATGTGGAAAATCAACAGAAATTATGCACATATGCACATACATACACACACACTCACACTCACACAGAGAAAGAGATATAGCATATTAAAAGAGCACAAGACCCAAGTAAACTATTTCCCAATTTCTGATCAAATTCAAAGACTAAAAACAACGTTATTAGATGGTATATTCGTAAGCTAAATAAATGAGAGGATAAATTAAAAAGGAGAGAAATATTCCTGTATAGAATTTCACATAACACTTTTCAGAGATGAAAATAGTATAAATTCTTTCAAAAGGATACAGAATGCTGAAGAAGAAAAAGTGACATTGCAAGGGTCTGATAAACACTGACTCAGACATGTGATCAGCACCAACATTCATAAATCATGTTGATTTTACGTGCACTTGATTTCACAGGGTGAAATTGATACTACTACTACTGCGGCCTTCTGCCCCAGTAAACCCTAACTCCAGCCTTATCACAAAAAACACATTAGACCCTGGCAAGCACAAGGGCCTGAGTTCAATCCCTGGTTCCAGAAAAAAAAAAAAAAAAAAAAAAAAAAAAAAAAAAAAAAAAAAAAATAATAAAAAAAAAAAAAAAAAAAAAAAAAAAAAAAAAAAAAACACATTAGAGAAGTTCTGAGTTCTGTAGTGGACCAACCCAGAAAACACTCAGATAGTATTCCATAAAACTGTTAAATCAAGAAAAAAAAAAAGTCAGAGATATTTCCCTAGCCAAAGATCTCCTAAAAGATAAAAATAAATGCAGTATAAATTCTTAGTAGAATCCTGGAATACAAAAAGAACATCGAATAGAAAATGAGCAATCTAAAACTACAAAGGAATTGTTATTCATAATGAGAGCAAAAAGTTAAACTGGATTTCATACAGTTAAAAAGTCTTCAAAGTCATATGAAAATTTAAATTACAACATTCAAATAATGAGCATATCAAATAAACATCCCACAAAGGACTTTTAAGATCATATCTGTTATGGCTTATTTCTAGATGTCAGCCCACATCCTTATCCAATCATTGATGGGATTTTTCAGAGGCTATGAGATCTAGAGTATCTGATGAAATGATTGACAGATGATGCAATGCTAAGATTAAAGATGCTGAGATTAAGAGTGTGTGATTGCTAAATTAGTTCAATGGACTGGGTAGTCTAGATAGAATATGAAAGGAGCAGAAAGAAGATGCTATTGTCATTTATTTGCTAATTCATTGCATTGCCAAAATCTGCCCATCAAAAATCATTTCTCTTATGTAATGCCTGCCTATCATGCCACTCTGCCTTAGAGCCAGATGATTATGTATGAAAACCTCTACAAACTGTTAGCTAATGAAATCTTTCCTGTATTTTCTTACAGGTTTTGGATGATGTCTCTCAGCAACCAATAAGCATAACTAGGAGAAGATTTTAAAAATATACTTAAGTTTTAGTGTTAATAAAACCAACAAAGCAAATATACTATGTTGATAATTTATCAGCTACTGTCAAAAACAGATGTTTTCAAATGATATTCAGAAAGGATGCAAATACCTTGTTAATGAGTTTCTCAACACAATTATTCCTTAGGAAAATAAAAATGAATAAATACAGAAGATACCATTGAAATACATGACCTGGACACTCTGAAGTAGGAGTACAGTTTAGAAATAGTGTCATTAATTGATCTCTCCATCCTATATCACTACATGTATACCAGCACTTTATATCTTAATCTAATAGGATTATCCCTGAAGACATTTTGAACTCTAATAGCAGTAATTTCATTTTAAGCAAGAAAAATAAAATTATGTTTTTATTTCAGTTTTTCTATTAACTGCATTAATTCAGCTGCTTTGAGTAATTTTTGACAAGTGATTAAAGGTTATCAGTAAAACAATTCATTAAAAATGTGAGTGCTTTGATTTGCAATTTGTAATGTAATCAAAAGTGCTTTAAAACACTTTTATCAATAAGCACCCGCAGTATGATTATTGATTTTCTAAAGTAAAATGTCCTAATGCCTTTTGTGGTATACATTGGATTGTATTCAATCCTTGTAAACTGCAAAATTTATACCATGTATATTACTATAACTTAAAATGTTTGTTTAATACAATTCATACAGAACTAAATTCATGCCAGAACTTGACCTTGGGGCAATGATTGATCTACGTTTTACAGCCAAATATAAACCTCAGAAATTGCCACTTTGCAGTAAAAACACAGACAAAACTCCTAACATTCATTTTTCTATCCATGTTCCCATGTTATGATGCTATTGCAAGTTCTAGTCAATATTTGAAAGTTTTTGGAAAGAAAAAGAAATTCCTAAGATCATATGACTGATCAATAAAACAAATTGCTTTTCATTTCTGAAACCGTATTGAAGCTCCCATAAAAGCTACAGATGCCAAAGTTATTGCAAAACAACCAAGAGGTAAATAAAGTCTCTTCTCATTCAGTTGATTGACGATATCCTTTCCTTTTATAGTAAGTACACACAAATACATATGTACAAAACAATTGCACTCACCCAACCTGTTCTTAAAGGTCTCTGTGGCCTATTCAGAGGGTGTACCATCCATATGTCTTTTTTATTAGTTTTATTGAGAAACAAATATCAATGAGACAGATTCAAAACCAATTAATAGGACAGCTTCAATAGTCAATACATTGCATATTGCTGCATTCATAGTAGATATTCATAGCACAAGTTGCAGACATGATATCCTGTCAACAAACACTATTAGTACAAATGTTTCTTCTCATTGAATTAAGAGAATGTAGCTGTATATCTATCTTTAGTATTTTGTATATACAGATACAAACTGGCCCTTCCTTTGTATCTTCTTCTTTTGTTTAGTTTTGTCAGAGATGAGTAATCCATTGCCATTTAAATATTGTAGGTGCATGAATTCAGCAAAATAATACAATATAGTCCAGTAGTCCATAATTGTAGTGGGTTTTCATAGCACTGCCAATATCAGAATTTGTTGATCTGAGACTTTTACAGCTCAGCATATTAATATGACTTTACTTTTTGTACCTCATTTTTATACTTTTCTGCTGGATGGTTAAGATCAAAATAAAGCAAGACCTATATACCAAGAAATGTAACTATTGTATCTGACAAGGTCAGTGAAATCCCCTCAGGATTTAGTCTGAAATCCTGTACTGCAGTTTGTAGATCCTTTGTCTTAATCAGTTGTTGATTGCTGGGAGTCAACCTCTGACAGAAACAAATTAAAGTGTAAAAGGTTTGTTTTGGTTCAGTGCAAGTAGAGATTTCAGTTCTGTAGTGGTTGATATATTATATCAATTTGAAAGTTAAAATCCTAGCCAAATCAGCTCCCTAATTCCACACTCTAGGGCATAGAGGCCCCACTATAGTGCGACTCTTCATTTAAAGGCTACAAAAGGGCATTAAGGAACAATGGAGGGTTCCACTTCCTCAGAGGAGCTCTGGGATTCACAGTCAACATGGAAGGCAGAGAGATTTGGTAGAAGCAGAAGCTGCTGCTTCCTCCTTTATTCTTCATTGTTTCTTTTCACCAGGAACTACTGCCATCTACCATGTGCTACTCTGCCTTCAAGCCACCTGAGTATGTACTGAAACTTCCAACAACCTAGCTAAATAAACATTTTCTTCCTTAATTTTGAGTGTCAGGTATTTTTGGCAGCAATGAGAGAAAAGCAAACAACACAGAATTTGGTGCTGAGAACTGGGATGGTTGCTGTGACTACCTAATCGTGTTGTTTCAGAGCTTTTGGGAATGACTTATGGGAAGAGATAAGAAAGATTTAGAGATGATGCCTGAAAGAGAAGTACTAGAATGCCTTGAGCTGTTCTGTATAGGAGTTTCTGGTCAGAGCTCAGAAGGCCAGAACACTGACGGAAATCCTGGCTGAAAGACCAGGATGGGGAGATTACTTCTAGGAAGGACTGCATTGGATTTTGAAATCCAGATGTGTGTTACGGCTTGCCAAAAAGTTTGTCTGCATTTTGCTCATGTCCAGAGATTTTATTTTATTCAACTAGTACAGGATCTACAAGGTCTCACTAAATGGACCAGATTCCCAATGATCTTGCTGTATCAGCCTCCCAACTGCTTGGATTACAAGCATGTACCATCATTCCCAGTCTCAGTTGCCATCTCAGTGCACCCCACAGGTGGGTATGGTGTGGCATGCTGGAGATCAAACCCTGGTTGCTGCACCTGCTTAAGCAGACACTTTAATTTGTTGAGGTTTCTGGCAATCCTACACCCAGAGATTTTGCCTGAGTCTAAGATTAATTGCAGAAGACTGGTCAATCTATCCGGAGAAATTTCAAGGCAGTCTAATATAAGACAGCAGCATGGCTATTATTGGGAGATTTTTGTCAGATTTATGTTGAGAATCAAGAGCAAAGAGCCAAACAGACTGACTTAAAATGTGTTGACTTTGGCCAGAAACAAGGATCCAGAAAGTCTGTGGACCACGAAGATAGAATTGACCTCTACATTGCTCAGGAGGAACAGGAAAATAAAAAGATGTCCTAAATGCATCACAGGAGATGGCATGCCCTTGCCCTTTACGGCCTTGGAATTGAAAGTGTGAGAGACTTTGCACTGAGGAAAAAGCTACAGAGCACTATACTCCATAATGGAGACAACAGACACACCAGTTTCAACAATGGCAGTGGCATACAGAATTTGTTTCTCAAAATCATGGTCAAAGTGTTCAGCAACCCAGGCTCTCAAGCTCTACATCCAAAAGAAAAGAAAACTTGGCTACTGCTCCAGTTGGCAGAAGACCTTGGTGTCACCCATATAATGTTAATTTTAGGCACATACAGAATGCAAGATTTCTGAGGGGAAGAAGGCTTCCACCTAGATTTCAGACAGTCTAGGAGGCCAGGCTCTGTGCCACTAGAAGGGCAATGTTTAAAGCTATGAGTAAGAAGCCTACTTATTAGGAACATGAAAAGTTTGGAAAAACCAGGAACATGGATTGTCTGAGGAAAGCTACAAAGAAGGAGCAAAGCCAGCCTGAGAAAAAAGCCATAGGAGCTACAAACAGCAGAAGTACCATAGAGAGGGAGCCACACATGGGGCTCACAATTTGTCAGTCTGCCTTGGCGGCTGAACATGGAACTATAGGATTTAATGTTTTCCCTAGCTATAGTCCAATACTTTGTACCCTGCTGTTTATAATTTTTAGAATGATAATATTTTTCTCATGCTATTAAGTGTTTAACTTTGTTCATAGAATTTTCAATAATGATGACATTGGCAACTCTTGCAGATAGACTAAATGACTTTGGCCTAAAGGGTTGTGGATGAGTCTTGGGGCCCAGGGACAAAATGTTGTGGTTCTAATGTTTTACAGTATTGATAGGCTGACTTTTTAGGACTGTTAAAGTTGTTTTATAATACCCAAGTTGTGAAATGTTAAGAATAAGCATGTCTTTGTATCTGGAAACTGGTTTAAAGAAATGTGTCTGGTTGTCAGGTTGACAAGGAGTAGATTTTACTGATTGATACATTCTTTTTTAACTTGAGAAGTTAAAAGCTTAGCTAAAATCAGCCCAGAAATTCAACACTCTAGGGCATGGGGGTCCACCCCTAGCGTGTGGAGGCCCCACACTAGAGTAATGCTTTATTTAAAAGACACAAAATGGAATTGAGGAAGGATGGAAAGGTCCAATTCCTCTGAGGAGCTCTGGCATTCACAGTCAGAGTTGAATAAAGGGAGAGAGGTTTGATGGAAGCTGCAGCTGCTGCTTCTTTTAATCTGCTGTTTCTTGATGCCATGAACTTCTGCCCTCAGCCATGTACTACTCTACCTTGTAACCAGGCAAGTGTGGTCTAAGATCTCTTCTCACTATCAACTACATAAACCTCTCATTATTTAATTTTGGGTGTCAGGTTTTTTTTTTCCCCAACAACAAGCAAAAAATAACAGAGACAGAGCTCAAAATCTGCTGGCTCAAAAGCAGGTTGGCATGACACAGGAGCACGGCAACCAGAAATCAAAGATACAGAGAAGATAACATATCTTTCTGGTTAGTTCCTCAATGTCCTGTCTCTTCTGAAAAGCTTCTATCTCCTAAACAGCATCTCTAATGCCCTTATAATCGTGATTTGGAAGCCCCAATTATGAGCTCATGAGGCTTTGGAGGTACACCTAGATATATGTTGTAGCATTCTACCCCTAGACTTCAAAAGATTCATTCATATAACTTTAGGTAAATTGCATCAATGTCCTAAACATACTACCACTGTTGAAAATACAAAATCCCTATAAGTGCTTCCCTGGCAAGTGCAAGGGCCTGAGTTCAATCCTCACTTCTACCAACAAAAGAAAAGAAAAGAAAGAAAGAAAGAAAGAAACAAAGAAAAAACAAAGAAAGAAAGAATATCCAAAATCCCAAGTCTGTTTTTACTCCATGGCAAGCTCTTAGCTATGAAACTTAATAAAAATAAAAAAAAAAAATCAAAAAGAACATTTAACACAGTTGATATACAATGCCTTGTGGTAAACATTTACATTCCAAAATCAAGAACTGGGGAAATCAACGGAACAAAATCATGACCAAAAGTCTTCAGGACAAACAATAAATCTTCTAGTTCCAGGTCCAGTACCCAGGAAAGCTGGGCAGATATTACCAAATATGTCTTCATGGAAGCTACCTCTATGGCATTACTGATGGCTGTAGTTCTCAGAGCTCCTCTCTTGAGCTGGCTTTGCTTATTCCTTGCAGCTTTCTGCAGATTTTCTACTTTTCTATCTTCCCCAACTTCCTGGGCTTTCAACGTACTTCCACTTTCACTTTTAGAAATTCATTTCCTAAACTTTCAGAGGCACACTGCCTGGTGTCTGAGGCCTTCCTTTGAAATATGGGTGGAAGGTGAAACACTGTAGTGTTTCACCTGCTTGTAAGGCAGTCATCACACAGAAAGCAGCAAGACCTGTTGGCAACTCCAGCTATCACCAGGTTTCCTTGAATCATCAACTCTGAGCACATGAAAGGTGGAACACTGTGAAATAAGTATTGGGGAACAAATGTCCTAAATTGCCATTCCTGAGCTTGGTGTCCTAGAATTCTCTTCTCACAAATGATTTTACTTTTTCATGTCGAAGGACATGGTCTTACTGTTTTCTCTCTACTCCATCTTTCTAAGTGCTTACAACCAGAAAATTTTCAAATGAACGTTTTTGCTATCAGTTTTTGGTATAAATGTAGCTCACAAGAGCACTCAGGATCCCTACTACAGCTTAAAAATTAAGCTGCTCTGAAATTTCTTCCACCAGATTAATTAGTTCATTGCTATTAAACTCAGCCTCTTAGAAAGTCTTAAGAAAGTAAGAAAATTTTCATACTTTAAGGCAAATTGTCTGGAAAACAACCAGAAATATAATCTTTCCCGGTAGAAACCTCTTGAGCCTGAAAATTATCTGTTATACATTACTGTCAGCACTTTGGTCTTCTGGACTTTGACAAGAATCTTCCAGCAAGCTTGCCTCACAGCATTCTACAGTTGCTTCTCTATCCAGCATCTCCAAACCCTGCCAAACTCTAATTTCAAAGGCTTGTGTAATAAACAGTCAGGTGGAGGATTCCATCAATATTCCCATTTCTCTGGACTAAGCACTGTCTTAGTTACTTTCCACATTGTCAAGAATCTACATCTATAATTTGAGGTGGGAAAATTTATTTTCGCTGACAATGTGTAGAGTTTTCAGTCCACAGTTGGCTGGATCAAAGGCGGGTTTACATGGCACAGGGGCATCACAGAGGAGAATTTTTTTCACAGCAGTCAGGAAAGAGTCAAAAGAAAAACCAAGGGGTAACACATTAATTTCTGGTTCTGCCCTTCTCTTCTCACATCCTTAATAGTAAGTCAGCTATAAAACCCTCATAAAGCAAGCACCTTTGAAAATCTCCACCTATGAGCTCATGAGTGTTTGGGACAATATCAGAATACAAATCATAACAGCAATGAACTCACAATTATAGATTATTCATGATGCAAAGAACTGAGTCTAAAAACAAATAACAAAATGCTGAAAGTAATAGTGAATATAGATATTGGTAAATATGTACATAAATGTAGGGAGACACTGATCTCAGAAAGCTAACCATGGAACAGGTGGGTGGTAGGATTAAAATACAGTTGAAGAGGGAAATATTATTGTTTTGTATTTAGGACAGCGTATACAGGGTCTCACTGCATAGATCAGAGTTGCAGTGATCCTTCTGTTTACACCCTCCCAAGTGCTGTAACTATAGGTACGTGCCAGCACTCCTAGTCTCAATCACTGTCTCAGCACACCCTGGGTCAGCTGGCACAGCAGGTTAGGGTATCGAACTCCCAACCCTTATGTCTGCCTAAGCAGGTGCTTTAATCCACTGAACTATTTATCAGTTCCTAAGAGGGAAATATTGACATTGCTTCATGTAAGGAATTTTTACAGATTTATACAGGAATTCCAGGGTTACCCAAAATGGAAAGAGACATAGAGGGAAGGAGGTGAGAGTATGCAGAGAACATTATTAGGGTAAAATGGTGCAACTAAAATTATAAAAGGAGCAATTCATGGATGGTATAAATTCTTAATATTTGTGCCCTTGATACCTACCATCTAGAAAGATAAATACTTACTAATAATTTTTGAAATTGGTATGTTGAAAGAGTAGTTGACACATCAGCAAATAAGACCTGCAAATCAGTGATCCATACAAAAATGAACCAATAAAATGATCAATGATAAATTGAAATACAATCCTGATATATTTGAGTAGAAAAACGCTATTCTAGGAAAAATAAATTGGTCTTGTTTGTTTGATACTTGTATTCTTTCTCCATCCTTATCAGATGTCATCAGTTCTGATGAGGTAGCAGGATGCCTTCACAAAGAAAATAAGAGCTACCTAAAGGTGCTTCGACCAACCACTCTCTCCATTAAGATTGCCACAGCTCTTAGATTTGCATATTTCATATCTAGTGGGCTGGATATACATTATCTGAGTTCATTAGTATTAAAGAAATCCATATGGCAGGCAAATTAGCAAAGGCAGCAAATGCTTTGCTTGTAAACTGCTCTGTCTGGTATTTCTCACTG
Organism: Ctenomys sociabilis; assembly: GCA_004027165.1. NCBI lineage: Eukaryota > Metazoa > Chordata > Mammalia > Rodentia > Ctenomyidae > Ctenomys > Ctenomys sociabilis. The sequence goes on along the minus strand of PVKA01044176.1, from coordinate 4,810 downwards.
TAAGTTAGTTTCTGAGTGCTGCATTGTCAGTAAGGTTTACTATGATCAATGTGTCAAATCTCAGGTAGAAAGCAGAGTTTCTAACATACCTTGATTCCACTTTGCTGTTTCGAAATAATTTTCTCACCATTAATCTTTTGTATGGCATTTTTTCTCTAACTCAGAGGTGCTTTCTATAGAATTAAATTAATAACTACCCTCATTGCATTTAATGAGAAAATAAAGATGGTATATCCCTGAATTTGGTTTGTGTTTCCCAATAAGTTAACATAAGAAACATTGTTGCTTCTTTCTTTCTTCCTTTTGCTCAAGTCAGTACCTAGGAATACATTCAAATAATGAATACTTTTATCTGTTGACATGTTTTCATAAAATGGGAAAACTAAAATAATTTCTAAAACATTATTCTAAACTTCATAATGAATTTCTGTAGGAAGTAGATAAAATGTGTTTTTGTTATACTTCTTGGCAAGTTTTATTGCTTATTTGCTGTTTTAGTTTGAATAGAAGGACAAACATAATTTTCTCATGTATCTACCATTGTTTGACCATTGTTGGTATTTAAGACACCATTCATAGTCAAAGACCAACTGATGTCATGAATGAATCTGGGATAATACTCTAAAGCATTGTGAAAATCCTATGTTCCTAAAGATAAGAAAGAGTTGTTTTATTAAAGAATCAAAGTCTTGTTTTCTTTGTTAACTATGCCTTTAGGAGATTTAATGCCAAATACAAAGGTTTCCAGCTTTCATTCTTACCGAAGAGCCCTTCAGGAAAGATGTGTTATAGAGAATTGCACTGATGAATGAATGCTTGAGAATTAGAAAAGAAATAGGATTTTGATTTCAAGCAAGTGCTCTTTTTTACACTTTAGAACTACACTGAAGCTTTCCCGCTTCTCCTCATTCTATCCAAATGTCACAAAATTAAAATGTAGTTTACTTAGCTACCACGTACTACAGATCAGTTATCTCAAAACTAAAAACAATTTATTCAAAAAAAGGATAAATTTCCATAGTATATCCAAGCCATGAAGCTTGGCCATTAGCCATTGTATCCATCAGTATTAATAGATGTGGTGTTACATGCTAAATCCGTTGCTTACTAAGTGTATTTTTCTTGTATGATGGAGATCAGATTTTCTATATTTGGCAAAATGCCAAAAACAGACAGCAACAGCAGAAATTGTTAACATAGTTTTTAGTTTAACTGGAATTGATCAGAATGCTAATATAAGATTCTTACATATTATACTAATATTTTACACATGAGAAAATGTATGATATTTCCGTGGCAATATCTCCCAAAATTGTACAATGTAAGCTAAGCCATCTCCTCTCAACTACAGAACCAAATAAAAAGTGTTTGTGTTTTTTAATTATTTATTATTTACTTCATACAGGGTCTTGCTACAGCTTAGATTTATTGTGATCCTTCTGTCTCCATCTCCCTAGTGCTGAGAATACAGGGATGTGCCACCATGTTCAGTTTCAGTGGCCAGCACAGCCAAATAGAATCAATATCTTACTCTCAACCAATAAAGGAGGAAATAATCTTGGAACACACACAAAACAAAAAACTCTGATACAGAAGAGATACATGAAGAACAAAGAACAGACTTGTTACAGAAAGATTCTTATGGCAGTGATGGTATGACCCATCATCAAACTTTCTCAAAAAAAATCACAGAAATCAAAATAGAAAGTTATCCCTGAAATTGAAAATGATGAAAAGAAGGATCAAAATGTGATCTCCATTCCTGAGCCCAACCAGAACAAACTCAGGAGACATGAGAACAGAAGAAATTAGAAGTAACACACCTGAAATCTCTGAAATAATACCAAATGAAGTAAAGATTCAACTGTAGAAAGGTATAGAGGAAGTCAAAATATAAATAATCTCCCCAGTGAAAAATGAACTGATAACTATAATGAAAGAATTATTGTGTTTCCGAAGAAGATACTGATAAGAATATAGAGAATAGAAAAATGATGGAAATCTTCAATGAATAATGTTTGAAAGAAACAGAATGCATGAAGCAGATTCAAAGAGCTATATAAGGGCACACAAGACCCCTCCCCAGCCAGACTCCAGACCAGGCGTGAGTGTGGGACCGTCCTCCTGCTCGTCGTGCCCAAGAACCCTCCCCAGCCAAATCCCAAGCCCTGTGTGAACGTGGGAACCTTGAACATGCTCTTCACACCCAAGACTACTCCCCCAGCCAGGCTCCAGGCCCTGGCCCAGTGTGTGTGGGGGTTCCATCCACCTGTTCCTCCTAAGAACCCTGTCCTGCCACACACCAGGTCCTGTGCCAGGCCAGTTGGGGAACTTTCCACCAGAGCTACCTGAGGAGTGCCCAGGATCCAGAACCACCTGGCTAATCCAGGAGCTGAACATCTTGTCAGAGTGACAGCGAGTTCACCTCTAACAGATGCACAAAAAAAGAAGCTGAGCAAAGCAGCAAAGCCATGTACATCATGAAAAGCTCAAAGTTGGTAGATCTAGACCCAGCAAACTGACACACCCTTCTGGGTGTGATCTATGACAGTGTCCTCTCTTTGTCATTCTTGTTCTACAAATGGGATAACAGGTAACCTGGTGAATGAGTCTTCCGGGAAGACCCCAGGTATAACAAGGGGAGGGAATTAGATAAAATTTAGAAGAGCTCACTTAAATACAAACTCCCAATTTAACATTTGCTTAGCTGTAAAGACATAATGTTTGCTCTTACTGTCTAAACTACAAAGGCATTAATTACAAAAGTTTCTCATCTGCTAAATATCACTACACATTATTAGTGTTCCTGATTGCAGTTCTGTAAATATAAAACTAAAATTGGATTAATCATATAATCTCTTGGGTAAGAATTTTGGTAGATGCTAAGGATATAACTGCACCAAAAGTCTACACCAAAGATCAGAAGACAGTGCTATACAAAATGAAAAAGAGAAGGAGAAAAATGCAATCTCAGGATGCAAGCCCACCCAGAACAAATGTAGGAGATATTAGCATGAAGAAATTGGGAATCACGCAGCTGAAATGCCTGAATTAATAGTCAGAAGTAAAGAAGCAACTGCAGATCTTGAAGACACTGTTGCAGCTAGTGAAAAGATAAGAAAAGTTCTCTTAAAAACAACTAAGATGCAAGAAAAAATAATGCATCATTTGCAAGAGGATGCAAAGATGAACAACATGAGACTAATCAGCATCAATGGGAAAGAAGGAGTCAATGCAAATGATACAAAAATATGGGCAGAAGAAAGAGAAGAAAATTTCCCAAATATGGGCAAACAATCTGACACGCAGATAACCAAGCATATAGAACTCCAAGTAACATCAACTTAATAAAAAACACACCCGACACACAATAGGCAAGATCCCAGAAATCCAGTGCAAGAAAAGTATACTAATAAAGAAGGCCACTACATACCAGTTAGGGGAAAAATTCAACAGAAATAGGTAACACTTATAAATATGTATGCACTAAACATGGGAGCACCCATGTATATAAGACAAATCTCAATGGACATGAAAAGTCTATGTAGTTGGTTAAATCACAGACATATGGATACACAGTCAAAATAAAAATTCTATGCATTAACCTCTGTAAAACTAATGAAATTTATTAGTACAATCATCATAGCCATCCTGTACATTTACCCCATGATTTAGCCCCAACCTTTTTTCCTATCTTTCTTTCACTCATCTTGATTGCTTAATCCTTGTATTCAATTTCTTTCTATTTTACTATATCTATTGTATCTTGCAGATTTTGTTTATTCATTCAGGTTCTTTATATTATTTTATTATTTTATTTTATTTTGACAAACTCTGTATCCTGATGTCTGTAATTAAACCAACTACATTGAGGACAGCAATATATAGCACATAAACCATGATTGAATACGTCTCATCTTGGTCTTCTAAACGTGTACTGTTTCTTATGTCTTATCAATTATTATACTTTTTAAAATAAATTTTTTAAAAAGTTAAAAAAGCAAGAAAAATTGTTAAAAGTAAGCATTAATGTTCAATTATGCATCCAATCTTGCATAACTTTCTGTTAATCTGAGCAACATATTTTCTGATAAAAATAGGTAATATAGCAACCATTGCTAACTTGCTATTGTTTGAAAATCTGTAACATATATATTGTATACTACCGTTTCTGTCTTTCTTTCTGCTATTTGCATTTACATTCATTTTTATTCTTCAAAACAAAATAAAATAAAATTTTAAAAAATGTTATAGTAGTTTTCTCCAGGAAAAGGAACAAGATAAAGGAGAATTTTGATTATATTTTAATCTTTTCTCACTCTTAATTATAAATGGGGTGTTTCGTGTGGATTAATTTTGCTTTAAACAAATTAGAAGACAAATGCAAAACAGAAAGAACAAAATATAGGGGCTTTGTGTCTCAGTAGTCCTGTGGATTCTAAAATAGTCTCTCTTCACATCAAATGGTGTGTTCAAAAATTTCTCAATTGCATTGAAAATATAACTTTAAAAGTATCAAAGCCTATCTCCATAGAGGGATTAAACTTTAGGCAGATTTTCTTTGGAAATTTCATAATTAACTGCACTTATTTGTATATAATTTTCAGTTAAAAATAAAATTACATATACATTCAATTTTATGAAGTGTGTACACCGGATTTCAGATGTAAAAGATTATATATTTCCTATTTTTTCTATATTGAGTTCAGAATCAATGAAATCAGTTATACATTATTATTTATTAGTAAATACATTTTTGAACCTAAAAAGACAATATAGCAACATAAAAGGAGCAAAGTACCTTCCATCT
>PVKA01044175.1:0-16342 GCA_004027165.1 Ctenomys sociabilis | reverse complement strand
TCCTCTTCCTCCTCCTCCTCCTCTTCCTCCTCCTCCTCCTCTTCCTCCTCCTCCTCCTCCTCCTCCTTCTTCTTCTTCTTCTTCTTCTTCTTCTTTTTAATGTATCTGGCACATGGTCTCACTATGCAGCTCGGACTCATAGTGATCCTCCTGCTTTCAGCCTCCCCAGTGCTGGGATTACAGCATGCCAGCGCCTAGGGATGAAGCCAGCATGGCATGTGGTGCTGGGATTGAGCCCTGAGCCCTGTGCTTGCCTAAGCAGGTGCCTGAGTCCACTGAACTATCTCACTGGTCCTAAACAAAGATTCTAATGTTATCCTTGCATATTACATTTTGATTTTTTTCTAAAATATCTTCCTTAATATAAAATGCTTGTAATTAGAAATATTTTACTCAGAAGGCCTGCTGTTAAGATATACAATCAATCTGCAACAGCGACATAACTTAAGGAACATTATAAATTTGTGCCACCTTCACAGAATTTATTAGTAGTCTCAAAACTCATGTTATTCTATGTTTCCTGATATATCCCATAAATAGCTGTAAGCCATGAACAACTAGGTAAGAACACATAACACACTTGTAGAAAGAAAAGCCCCAAATCTTTGATTCTGAACCTTATAAGGCATTTTTTTTTTTTTTTCATTACCAGGGATCAAACTCAGGGCCTTGTGCTGGCCAGGCAGGCACTTATGCATCCCCAACCCTACAAGGCTTTTCTGTAAAAGAAAAGTGTTTTTTAAAAAACAAATTTTGAGCAATTTGAGCAAAGTCTAGACAGTGAAATAACAGCAGCTTATTACAGAAACAAACAAGCCTTTAGCATGTCTGAAAGCTGTCGGCATCAAACCATGTAAACATCCCCCTGCTTTGGATTCTATCAACCTGTTCCTTTATCTTAGGGGCAGGCTCTTACTCTTCAGTTTCTCAATAAAACAATTTAGGGACTTTTAAGATCCCTGCGGAATTTGGGGCATGATGAGCCTTTAAGGGAAGGAGCCGGAATTTAACCAAAGGACTGCCGGGTTGCATCGTCATGGATAACTTCGGCAGGGCCTTGGAAGTTGTGGTCTTCTTCAAAGTACAGTTTTCAGTTATAATTTCCTTGCTTTCTGTTTTCCTAGCTCTTGCTTCTTTTCTGTTACTCATCATCCTCCAAGATTTTGATCTCTTTCATGTAAGGGGCTTCAGATGGCCTCATGCTCCGTCCTCTTGTGACTACTTGAGGGTGGGAGGGGGATTCATTCTGCCTAGCCAGGGACCACAGGTGTCATCTAAAGGAGATGTAGGTGTTGTTGTTCATAAAACTATCACTTTTTGATAGTCTAAAAGAGAAGGCAAGGACATAGGAGACATGATCCCACAAGAACAATGGATCATGCAACATGAACAGATTCCACTGAATAGCAACTTTAAAAAAAATGTATCTGGCCGGGCATGGTGCCACATGCCTGTAATCCCAGCACTCGGGAGGCTGAGGCAGGAGGACTGTTGTGAGTTAGAGACCAGCCTGAGCTACAAAGTGAGTTCAAGGCCAGCCTGAACTGCATAGTGAGACCCTGCCTCAAAAAGACAAAAAAAAAAAAATGTATCTGGTTGTTGCAGGGTCTCATTGTGCAGCTCGGACTCAGCTCAGCCTGCCCTGCGGGGTGAGGCTGGTGCCGGGGATCGAACTGCAGTCCCTGTGCTTGTCTAGGCTTGCCTAAGTATCTTACCAGCCCTGAATAGCATCTTATAGCCAGAGAAATTAGCCCTTTCTCCAGCAGTTAGTTCCAGAGAATCAGTACATCAACCAGTTTAAGTGGCTGGAAGAGTCTGACATTGAGCTGATCTAGAAACACGGCTCCTGTAACACAAAAGACGCATTTGCAGAGCTGTGAATGTACATACATTTTGTTTTGTTTCCTTGTGCTGTTGTTAGAATATACAGGGTCATTCCGTTTGCGGAGCTGCTCTTCCCCTCTTCCCCTCCTCCGCATTCCTCCAGGCATTTCCAGCCCCAGCCCCCTGCAGGTTCAGTTTCGGTGGACTTAAACTCTTTGTCCAAGGTCAGCCTTCTGTGTTTCTGTCTTAGGCCCCTTTTTGCTTTTGGCAGGAGATGTCCGCTAGAGGGCGCACAGAGCGTCCGACCCTGGTCATCTCTGAGACAAAACCATCTGCTGTCTCTCACACCCGGTCTTAATTACTTTTCTTGCTGCCGAAACAGAATACCCAAAGTTAAAGGTGTGGAAAGGTTTATTTGGCTCACAGTTTGTAGAGATTTCAGTCTATCATCGGCTGGCTCCAGCGCGGGTGGCATGGCAGAGGGACAACTGTTCAAGGTTGCAGAAGACAGCAAAAGCGAGCAAGCCGACCGGCCAGGACAAGACGCTTTCTGTCCCTTATGGTGTACGCAGCCTACCCGCCCTAGGGCAGGTGTAGCGCTCACACCACGGATCCTAGCCAGGACTATGCCAAAGCAATCCGTTGTGTGATCCCAGCATTGCCCCGGATTATGTGTGTGAATGTGCGTGTGCGTGTGCGTGTGTGTGTGTGTGTTTCATAGCCTTTGACCACACATTCAGTCTATGGGTGAGAAAACTACAAAGTTTTTCAGTTGGTATTTAAGAGTTCAAGAAGGACTTATAGTCACAATAAATGAACTTACAATAGTTACAATTGTGGAGGACCAAAGGGCAACTCTCCTTGGAAGGGGAGCAATTGTCTTTATTCTGGCTGAGCCTGGCCCTATTTCCATGTACTGATGTGTACAGATCTGGCTAGGACTTTTTCCTTTCTATAAATTTTATCATCTGCAAACCTTTTGTGACTCGCTCTGTGTGACCTTTTGATTTTGCCCTTATCTTTCTGTGTCTGTTTTGGTGCAAGGCAAGTCATTTTATTGTAGAACAAAATCTCACTGTAGCATGCAAATCCTTCCTTATGACATACAATGCTTATATGTACAACTTTTCTCCTCTCCTTTCCTCCCTCCTTGTCTCAGTTATTCTTCTCTCGTCGCTGGGACAAATACCCGGCACCCACAACGAAGGAAGAAAAGGTTTAGTTAGCTCACCGTCAGTGGAGGTTTTAGTCCATACTCAGCTGGCTCCAAGGCAGAGTGGCCCATGGCCCAGAGAGTCCCTTCTAGCAGCAAGAGAGCAAAAGGACAGACAGCAGCTCAGGCAGCTGGCCAGCCTCTCTCCCCTCCCCACATTGTAATGCAAATTACATTACATTTGCATAGATGTAATGTAATTTGCAGCCCAGGGCAGCCTCTACGCCTACCATAATCTATCACAAACTCCCGGAAGCTGCCCTCCACTGCATGAGGCTTTGGTTTTTTTGTTTTGTTTTGTTTTTTTTGCGGTACCAGGGATTGAACTCAGGACCTTGCACTTGCCAAGCAGGTGCTTAGGCCACTAAGCTATATCCCTGGCCCTGCATGAGGCTTTGGGGTACACCTAGACACAAACCACATTGCCCCTCTTTTCTCTTCTCCCCCTCCTCCCCAGTTTCTCACTCTCCTACCTCCTGGGTTCTTTCTGTTGTATAACTTGTTTTACAAAGGCCTTCTTTTGTTCTCTGAGTTGTTAAATTTCAACTAGAGCTGGCCAGACTATCATGATGCTGGATGAAAAATTTATCTTACTATAAGCAGAAAGTAGGAGAGCAACAAATTCATCCCCTATTGAGATTTGAAAACTATGATAAGCTGTTCACAGAAAATACCCTCAAATGAAACTAGAATTTAAGATTAATTTTATAAATAAGTTACTGGGGCTCCAGAAAGACTTGTCCTCCTCCCTTGACATCCCAGTAGGAGCCAACACCATGGTGTCCCCAAGCTGAGAAGAGGTATAGGTTGAGCTTACAGCTTGACCAATTCCACATAGCAGCTCAGGATTCAGCTCCAGGTTTAGCTCTGTCTGATAATCTGAGTCATCCTCTGCCTCCATCTTCCTGGGCTTCAAGAAGAGTGCCAGATGGTTTCACATGACCTTGGGAAGCTGTCACTCCACTGAAATCTTTTGCATCACATCTATCATCTGTCTGTCTGTCTGTCTGTCTGTCTGTCTGTCTGTCTGTCTGTCTATCATCTATTTGGTACAGGGTCTCACTATGCAACTCAGACTCATAGTGGTCCTCCTGTTTTCAGCCTCCCCACAGCTGGGATTACAGGTGTGTGCCAGCATGCCTAGTCTTGGTCTCTGTGGCTGGCTCAGCATGCCTGGGGTGGGGACGCTGCGGCATAGGGTGTTGAACTGCAGTCCCTGCGCTTGCCTAGGCAGGTGCTTAGTCTGCTGAGCTATCTCACCAGCCCTCGCATCACTTTATTATTGTTTAGAACTGTATCATTCGCTAACAAATCACCATTTCCCCACCAGTCTTTGGCATACCGTCTGGGCTTTCTTTACTTACATGCTGGTTCCCAAACGTCCATCCTAACAGCCCTTTCCTCTCCACCAACAAAGAAAAGGCAGTAGGCGGCCACCTTGGGATTCCTAGACCCCAGGTTTGCTCTCTTTTTTAATCTGCATAATATCAACATCTATGGGTGCTTCTCTGGTCATGAGATGCTTTGGCCAGTCATCCTGTCCACTGTTAGGTAGGTGGGACAGATTGTGGAGAGATGGAGAATGCCCGGATATGTTTGTGAGAGATGAGTGTTATCAAGCCTTAATAGCAGGCACTAAGGAGAGAAACCGGGATTAAGAAGTACTAACAGGGAGGGTCCAGGAGAAGTTTGCAGGGATGTAATAACACTCCCTGGAGTGTCTCCAAGTGGGGTGTATGCTTTAACAGCACTTCTTGGCAAAATCTGGGAGGGGTTGTATTCAATGGTGGCTCTGAACAGGAGGTTCCAGTAGTGGCAGCATGCAGAAGTATTTGTCAAAAAATCCTTGGATAGTCCAGTGGCAACAGGCTGGCTGGTGTCCATAATGCTTGCTCCTCCACAACGCTTTCCTGTCCCTTGAGTCGTCCCATAAAGGTGAGTTCATAGAGGCTACAAAGTATCAGTAGGGCTGGCAAGATAGCTCAGTGGTCTAGAGCGCCTCCCAGGGACCGCAGTTCGAGCCCCAGCACCACATGCCATGCCAGCCCCTCCCCGCAGGGCCGGCTGAGCTCACACCCCACCCCCGCGAAAAAAGAATCTGTGATGTGTAGTGAGACACTGTAATAAATAAAGGAATTTAAAAAAAAAAAAAAACAAAGTATCAGTAACTTTTGCTTCCTGTTCCATCCTGCATGCGGCCAGTGTGCTTAGAAACACCTTGCCTGTGTGTGCAGGTCCACCAGGACCATGGGGCGGTTCCAACAGGATCCTGGTCCCAAGCACAGACAGGGGCAGATGCCACGTGCATGGCGAAGGAGAAGCAACTGCTGCGCAAATAGAAATCCCTGTAACAGATGGAATCCATCAGTAGCTTAATGATGTAAGCACAGGATATGTATGAAAGTGACTTAGGAAGAGTCATGATGAGGGTCTCCCCTAAAAACACTGACAAGTTGGATCAGGTCTTCAGCAGGGTTGTGTACGCAGTTCTTGTGTTAATTATTCCTGCCTGTGTAGTGGAGCCCTACAAGGTCCTCTCAAGAAATGCTCCACCACAAGCTTCCAGGCCCTCCAGAACAGCAACAACTCCTACATGGTCCCACCGTGTTGGCTTCCTCCTTAGGTCTGTCAGGGAGGGAATTTTGTGATTCCCTACACTTGGGGGCTACGTCCATACTCATTGGGGAAGCATCTCTAGAAAACTGAGTCCAGCCATGACTAATTATCAGGGTCATGACCTTCAGAGATAAATTGAGGGAGGAGGGTGAAAGAGAAGTAAGCAACAGGAAGCTGAGGAGCAAGAACTAAGAAACAAGACAGAGCTTGGGGAATCTTGTCAAAATATTGGAACCCAAAGGGATAAATAAAAATCATGCTGTCGGGCTGGGGAGATAGCTCAGTGGTCTAAGTGCCTGCCTGGCGAGCTCAAGGACCTGGGGTCGGATCCCTGGTACCACAGGTTGTGCTGGCACCAAAACCAGGCATGGTGGTGCATGCCTGTAATCCCAGCAGGGGGAGGCGGAGACAAGAGGATCACTACAAGTCTGAACTGGGTAGTGAGACCCTGTATCAAATTTTAAAAAAAAATCAGAATACAAAAACGATGAAGATCACGTCTCCTAAGACCCCCTAGGCATGTGCGGCATGCAACTTCATTTACTTCTGGTCTACAGCTGCCACTACCCTCATGGGCCTTGGGTGCCACTTCCTCTAAAACCTTCTCTCAAAACTCCCACTTCTGACTAAGGAGCCAAGTCAGGCACACATTTGGGCCATTACATCTGTCAGTCCTTGTTATGGTTTCTATCTCGGTGTCACCCAAGAGCTTAATGTCTTCACAGGCAGGGCTTTTGGAGATGACTAGATTACGGGGCTCATGGTTGATTGCTGTCAGGTTGGAAGCGCGGGTGACTGAGGCTGCGGCTGGGCAAGGCTGACCCCCCTCCCTGGCCCCTCTCTTGGTCTGTCTTTGTGGGTGTCTGCCATACCATGAGCATTTCCTCCGTGCCCCTCTGCTGTGCTGTTCTTCTCTGGAGCCAGCTGATGTGGACGGGAACATGACTCAATGCTAACCTGTCCTCCTGTACATTTTGGGTGCAGATAATTGTGTTTCTGTGACAAGGAAGGTGTCCAGAGGAATCCTAACTGTGGACCTCCCCATAATCCCAGGATTTAAGACCCAGTTCCTGCCCCTGTTGAACTCCTCTCACTGTGAGCTGTTCTCATGAACCTGTTCCCACCAGGAGGGGTATTCTTTGGCTTCTAAAATATCTTACTTGTGCTACTTGTTTTGACTATAGCACTCAATTCTTTGTTCAGTAGGCCAAGAACCTGGAGACAACTCTCCCAGGACCCTCCATCTGATAGCCCATTTATTTGTGCAGTTGGGGAGGGGAGGATTGTCATTCCTGTCCACCTTTGGTGCCAGGCAGATCTGCATGGAGTAACAAAAGCACGTGTTTCTTGTGAAGTCATCCTGAGGGAACGAAGACGACCCCGCTCAGTCAACATAACTCAAACACTCTGTGAGGTTCTAGCTAAAGGATTTCTCAAAAAGGAAATGAAATTCCTGAAGGAAAAAAGATAGCAAAAACAAATCTTCAGAGAGATGCACCCCAGTATTTACAAACGTCGCTCTTCCTATTTCTCAAATATGTGTGTGCTTTTTCCTTGTGCCCAAATGCAACACTTTGCTTCCCATCCACATGGGGATCCACAGTGAGGGTCCCAGAGTCCCCAAGCATGTGTCCCTCACTACTCTCCATGGTACACCATGTGTGCTGGGTCCTGAGCCTTATGCAGCTAGTAATCCAGAGCTGGAAGAATGTCCAGAAGCATCCACCCAAAGAGCTTTTTCTCATCTCCCTGCACCCTGGGGAGGCTCAGATGTCCAGTGAGTGCAAGACTCAGTCAAATTGAAGTCAGGTCTCTCAGGCATCTAGTCTACCCGTCCCCCCCCCAAGTCAACAGGTAAGAGTCTCCAGGAGACCTGTCAGCAGATCCAGAAGAGCTCTGAACTGCTCTTCTGTGGTCCAAGAGGAGTCTCCTCTTCCCCTTTGGGAGACAGAGCAGTATGAATGTAGTCCATTGGGTTGGAACATCATTGAAGCACATGGAGCAGACAAAAAGAGACACAGAAGTGACAGAAAGGAACAAGCAACAGGTTATGGCTAGGGGTACAGCTCAGCATAGACGGCTTACTCTATACCGACACCATTGATTCAACCTATATATCTTCATGAATTACTGACAGAAAGAAGCTCTCTGACCCCGAGAACATTCTTCCTTACTATGTAGGACTTTCTGCTCCTGAAAGAGTACCACCCTGGCATTTCACAAAAGCTCAGTGTGGCCAGGAGAAATCACAAAAGCAAGGGACAGGGAAGAGTCACTGGATGCTGCTGCAGGGGCTTAGGGGACAATTGAGATTTGCTGTCTGTGGACATACACTTGGAATTCATTTTCCCCAGAAAAATCAGAGATCCTCCACTATACCCCTTGAGAGCGCGGGGCTGGTGCTCACGAGCCTCTGGAGTCCTAACTGCAGTCCCACTGAGGCCAGTGGCAGGGATGTGGACGAGGCGGGTACAGGATCGGCTCCAGTCTAAGTGACGTTAGGGATAAGGAGCTCTTCACCCTGTACATTTATCGAGCATCGCTCTGAGACATTCCATGGTTTCTACACCACAGAATGTTGACCGTGAGCCTCTGCAGACACAAGCAGTCCCCTCCCTCCTATGCACGGCCTCAGAGTGCACGAAGCAGACATCATGGCCTTACGTTAGAGGTGATGGTGAGTGTCCTTGGGTCTGAGAGGGACTGAGTAGCCTGCTGCTGGCCCTTTGCTGTGTCAGCACCCGGGGCCAAGCAGAAATAGAAGTTGCTCCTGCAGGAAGAGTGGCCACTTCTGTTTGCACTTGCTGGGCTCTGGGTTCCATCCTCTCTGGCTACTGTGTCATTTGTTTGGGACACAGGATAAAGTAAGACGTTGTCCTTCCACAGCTCTAGGCTGGCTCCACCTGGCAGGCTATGACTGTTTCCAACACAAGGCTGTTGTACCCTGAGTCTCAGGTTCAAGCATCAGTGCTACAGAGTCTGCACTTTCTTCCACAGGGTCAGAGTGCTGATTGGAATGAAGGGTCTGGACCACTGCGGTGCAGGTGACAGAGAAAAGATTGCTCTTGGAAGTCCCTGTGAAGACATCTCCCCACCACCGCTGGTCTCTCTCCTCCAGCTGACTTGAATCCTTCAGAACAAGGCAGTGTTGTGTCTCACAGGCAGATGTGAGAGAATCTGAGGGCTCACAGGGTGTGGGGCCACCTGTGCGGGGCCTAGGAGAAGCACAGGCTTTCTCACCTGTGGACTAAGCTTCAGGGTTAGCAAGGTCAGGCCCTGGTACCTAGCTTGGTCACCACTGCCCCAGGGTTTGCTGGCTCAGGGCTGGGTGTTGGTGCATAAGTGACACACGGAGAGGGCAGATAAAGGCCAGGGAGGTGTTGTATCCTCGGGACACGGGGGCCCTGAAGTGTGACAGCTCTGCCCAGATGATGACAGGAGGTATGACCTCATAGGTTTTCAGCATGATCCAAACCTTCCGAGTGGAGTCACAAGGACAGAACCTAGCTGTGTTTTCTGTCCTATTCTTTCTCCCACTCCAGAGAGTAGATGAGGCCCATGGGTGTCTTCCCTGATGCACATGCGGCTGGTTTCAAGTCCAGAAGAACTGACTTGTAGAAAGGCTCGGGACAAGAGATGTCTTAGTTACTTCTCACTGCTGAGACAAAATACCCAACAGTCAAAAGTAACGGATAAAACGTTCATTTCAGCTCAGTCTTCAGAGGTTCCGGTCCATAGACAGCTGGCTACAAGGCAGGGTGGCCCGGCAGAGGCACTGCTAGGAAAGACAGTCTATGGCAAGGCAGGGCTGACCGAAGGCAGCAAAGCGGCAGGCAGCAGTCCTCGTGTCTCTTATGTTCCACCATGGCTACCCACTAGAGGGCAGCACTCGCAGCCGGGGCGGGGCACTCACAGCCTGGGTGGGGCGCCCTTCATCCCAGCTGCGCACCATGATTTCCAGCATCACACGCCCTAGAGCCTGCTGCCTCGGAAAAGCTCTGTCTGTGTCCACGGGAAGCTTTAGGGGACATCTAGACACAAGTTGTAACAGCATGGCAAGCTGGTTGTACAACTGGGCATGACCTGTGAATAAGGAGGAGACCGTCAGATCAGCCCCCGGGGATTCCGGGCAGAGTGACTTTGAAGCACTGCTTGGGGCAGCCTAGGTCTTTGTTTTACCTTTGAATAATCCTGGAACTTTTCAGTACTTTGATTGACAGCACCAGCCAGGCGAGACCATTGGCCATCACACCATCTGATCACAGTAACAAGCAGAGCCAGAAAGTAAGGTCCTTCGGGGCTCAAAGTGGGGACAGGGCGCAGCTAGGGGTGCAGCCCCACACGGCTGCCAACGTAGGGTCCCACCCTGCAAGTTGAACTCGTGCAAGCAATCAAGGTCCATCCACACCCCACCCCCAGGGCAGAAAACAGCCAAAGGGTTTGGGGACCCAAAGTCTCTGAAATTAGCAGGAGAGCCTTCGAGAGAAGGCCCAGGCAAGCGCTGCTGCACCTGGCATCCTAAGCGCGCCCGCTGGAGTTCAGGGGCCACCGAGGCTGAAGGTAACTCTTGTAAGCCTTGGCCTCAACCTGCAGATCTGAGGCTGCACTATGCCGCCAGGGCTTGAGTTCGCAGTCCCGTCCCAAAAATAGCTGGTGAGACACTGAGCGGAGAGTGGGGGAAGCAGAAGTCTCCCCTTGGGGCCTGGATCTGGGCACCTGGCCACAGGCCCAAGATCCCTGTTCCTGCCACCTGCTGTGGGCTGAGACCCGCAGGACAGCTCTGTAGCTTTCTGATGAGCTTCCGATTTCGGCCATCAGAGGGAGATGTTGCACTCCAAATAATTCATCTGTCAGGACACTTAATGAAGTTGTTCTCATCTGAGAAATTCACCTTTTTTGTGTTATTACAACCTTGTATTCTATGCCAAGTAATAATGGTTTTATGATTCTACGGAAGAAGTTTTCTTCTTTATTGTCTCTGTAAGAAACACTGGGATCAAATAAAATATCTCCCCAATTTTTCCTTGATCCTCAAACTTTTTTTTAGGGGAAAAGGAGCAGTGGCGATTTTTTTTTTTTTTCCAAAAGAGGGAAAGTATAGAAAAGGCCTACTGTTCCTTACCCCATGCGAGCTGAGTGGTCTTAAAATGTATTATATAAAACAGTTTACTTTAGAGAATGAAAACGCACAGTATCCATATGAATTGTTCAGGAAAAGCACAATGTGAGGGCTGGAGAAATAGCTCAGCAGCATGAGCACCTGCCTGGCAAGGCCAAGGTGCCGAGTTCTGTCCCCAGTACTGCCAAAAAGATGCCCTAGAATCTAACTTCTTATTTATTTATTATTATTGTTATTATTTTTTATGTATTTGGTGCAGAGTCTCACTACACAGCTCAGACTTGTAGTAACCCTCCTGCTTTCAGCCTCCCCAGCGCTGGGATTACAGGCAGGCACCACCACATGCGGTCTTGGTGGCTGACTCCAGGCATGGCATCTGGTGGCAGGGAATCAAATCCAGGTCCTTGCACTTGCCTGAGTAGGCACTTAGACCACTGAGCTATCTCTGCAGCCCTAGAGTCTAACTTTTTATAAAAGTGCCTGCTATCTTGGGAACACGTTAGACTACTGAATCTGCCAATGCACGTTTGAGGTTCTTTTTCTCCATTCTGATACGGAGACTTCTTAGGAATTTTGTTGTCAGTGGGGGAGGGGCTTGCTCAGTTTGTGCGGGGGACTTAGATGGCATTGTCTTCTAAGTCACTAGGGAAAAGGACCCCTGTGGCCGCTTTTGTCTGAAGCACTCAGCTATGGAGGCCAAGACTTGAGCTCGCATGCTTTCTTTGAAGGCCAGGACTCAGGTCCCCGCTTAGCCGTGTCCTCCCAGGTGGATACCTCCTCACTAGTACAAGCCCTGCACATGTCACCATCCTCTCCAGAGGTGCTGTTTTGCAAGTAATGGGGCTTCCGAGTAACTCCTCTCTTCTAGTTCAGTTAAGCCCCAGTCCTGGCTCAGGGCTAAGTCCCAACAGAATATTCAAGAAATATATTTCTTATATTCACTGTTTTCTTTTTTCCCTGAACCAATGCTTTATACTTCTCTACACAGCTACATTTAGAAGTTCTTCCTTTCCAACCTTTTTTTTTTTTTTTTTTTTTTTTGTCTTTTTATTTTTGATACAGGGTCTCCATATGCAATTCGGACTCAGTGATTCTCCTATCTCAGCCTCCCCAGTTCTGGAATTACAGACATGCACCACCACACCTGGCTGGCAGTTGGCGTGCCCACAGGGTTCTGGGGCCAGCACAGCATGCGGTACAGGGAATGGAACTTGAGACCTTACGCTTGCCAGGTGAGTGCTTATGCCACTGAGCTATCTCCCCAGCCCTTTTTGTCTTTTTTTTTTTTTTTTTAATGTATTTGGTACAAGGTCTCACTGCAGCTCAGACTCATAGTGATCCTCCTATTTTCTGCCTCCTCAGCATTGGGATTAAAGGTGTGAGCCACCCCCCCCAACTCCACTGTTGGTTCATCGTGCCCCATGGGTGGGGCTGGTGAGGCATGTGAGACTGGGCCTTTCTGTTCATACAAGACCTTGCCATGCAAGTTCAGGCTGGCCTTGAGCTCACTTTGTAGCCCATGCTAGTCTCAAACTTGCAACGATCCTCCTGCCTCAGCCTCTTGAGTTCTGGGATTACGAGCATGTGCCACGATGAATGGCTCCAACCCTTTCTGTGTGATAAGATTTCATCCATTTTTCAAGCCTCAGTTGAGCATCATGTGCTGTGCGAAGGCTTTTCTGGTTCTCCTTGCCTTCACTGTGCTGCCTCAGGTTTTAGAATCAACCAGGAATTGTTCTGCTAATTTAAATTTCAAGGATGACCATAGTTTAAACAAGGTAGTCTTTACCTTTTCTATGGAAGTCAGAAGGTCACCAATCCACATGTGGTATGGTGGGATTTGTGTTGTGAGGGATTTAGGGTCTTCAGACTGTGGCTTCCTTTCCAGAGTTATCACATAGTTCAAGATAGCTACTAGAGGGGCCTAGGAGATAACTCAGTGGTCAAAACATGTGCCTGGCAAGCACAAGGACCCAGGTTCAATCCCCAGTACTGCATGCTGTGCTGGCTCCTGAACCATGGGCACACTGTGCCAGCCACCAAAACTGAGTGTGGTGGCACACACCTGTGATTCCAGTACTGGGGAGGCTAAGACAGGAAGGTCACTGTGAGTCTGAGCTGCATCTGAACTGCATAGCTAGACTCTATACCAAATAAACAAATAGATTAAAAAAGAAAATTAGCTACTGGAGCTACAGTGTGTGTCCCTGTGACAGCTGAAGAAGAAATAGGAGGAAGACAAAAGGCACTGTTCTAGATAATTCTGCACATTTGGTAGAATCCACCAATACAGCAGGTATCTGCAGTGCTCTTCAATCACTAAATGCTTTCCACTTTAGAAGCGCTTTATTTATAAAAACGTCCAGCCAGGATTTCCAAGGAGATGGCTCAGTGTAATGAGTGCTTCCCTGGCAAGTACAAGGGTCTAAGTTCAATCCCTGGTTCGGCAAAAAAAAAAAAAAAAAAAAAAAAGGATTGCCAAAGGACTCCAGAGATGTTTGATTTGACCTGTTTAGAGGGTTGGTCTCTTTACGCCTGTTGCATTGTTCTTTATGATTTATGTGTGTAATCAGGTTTGGGGACAGCAGAGGTGCAGAATAAGCACACTTTTTTTTTTTTTTAAATATGTTTGGTGCAGGGTCTCAGTACACAGCTTGGACTTGTAGTGATCCTCCTATTCTCGGCCTCCCCAGTGCTGGGATTCCAGGTGTGCACCACCACGCCCAGGGGCGGGCCCCAGCGTCGTACTTGGTGCTGGGGATGGAACTCTGGGGCCTGCTCTTCCTACGCAGGCGCTTAGTCTGCTGAGCCACCTCACTAGCCCAGAATAAGCACAACTTAAGGAAACCAGGGATCAAGAAAAATTGTGTAATTACACACCAGTGTTTCTAGAAAAGAGAAAGGGAATAGGAGTGTTTTCTTACATCAAGTTAGTTGCTATTTATGACAAGAGTTCAGATGTCATAGATTTCACTCCAGTGTTTTTTGTTTTTTTTTTAATTTAAAAAAAATATTTTTTGATACAGGGTCTTGCTATGCAACTATGCAGCTTGAACTCATGGTGATTCTCTTTTTCTCAGCCTCCCCAGTGCTACGAATACAGGCATGTGCCACTGCCCCAGAAACGTGTGGAACGGAGATTAAACTCATGGGTTTTTGAATGCATTTTTCTTTTAAGCTTAGATAAAGGAGGTGTGTACATCGCCACCCCTCAAGCTATTGAACTCCTTAAATTTGTAATTCACTGATGTGTTACAGGTCTTGGCGGCCTTTGCTTCTCTCCGCAGAAATTGTTGTCTTCACACTTCAAACTGAAATTCCCTTTAATGTTAGAACAATATTCAGAACAAGATAGCTTTCAGTCATTCTGGGATTTTGATTTGGGCTCTTCCCTATTACTGCAAGATCAAATTCATCCCCGTACACCCCACAGTGTCAAACACAGCAGTAACTCCTGGGCTTAGGAACACTAGAGCTGCAAACTCTTACAGATACTAACGGACCTCGGATTATGAAGCTCCGTAGGTCTGAGCAAACTGCATACGCAGTTCACGTGTTTGCTGGACACTGTCGCAGTTGTACTGCTGTGTGTCTGCCGGGCAGGGCCTGCCTTGGATATGCTTTACGTTGTGTGTTTGTGTCGAAAGTGTGTAAGATGCACTCTGCCCAACTTGCAAGCGGATCTGACTTACAGTGTTCTCTCGGGACAGAACTCCTCTGTAAGTCAGGGGCTTCCTGTATTCAGTAAGCAAAAGAAATATGTTAACATATTTTTGAGACGGGATCTCGCTGTGCAGTTCAGGCTGGCTAGGATATTGGTTTTATCTAAGAATACGGCTATTTGCACACATAGAAGTGCTCATTTCTATTTTAGTTGGAAATGCCGTTAGTAGGGAGATGAGCTGAGGGAATGCAGGGCTGAGTGGTTGTGCTGGAGCAGCGTTCTCCCCTACTGCCAAAGTGGGTAAAGGGTCCTGTGGCGTTTATGACACATACAAGTTTCTAAAGAGGACAATCCCATAACATGATGCAGTAACTCAGAGAGGTCCTTTGGCCTCAGGCCGCACAGATGCAGGACCCGCCTGCCTGCTGCCGGCTCTCTTACAATGAGAACACAATGCCAACAGGAGAGGTCTAAGCACTATGGCCGCAGGGCACCCAGGTGGTTTTGCTTTGGGGAGTCTGGAGACAAACTCCTGAGGAGCTATTAAAGAGCTATTAAAAATTAAAGAGCTATTAAAATAGGACAGCTGTCGGTTTGAAGGTGTGAGGAAGGGTTTTGAGTCAGGGGGCCTCCACTCCTTGTTTCAAAAGCTTCAGAAGTTACTTTAATTTTTTCATTTCCCTTTTCTCAAGTGCAGAAGGAAATTTCTACCTCTGTTGCTTTAACCAAGGCACTGAAGTACTGATGAGCTGACTGTAAAGAGATATTATTTCCCAGACAGTTATGGGAACCTGAGGAGGCCTCTACTCTGACCTATCGTCTCTCAAAGAAGGTCAGAGGACTCCCAGGAGCCCCCACCAGTTCTCTCCGAGGAGGCAGCAGGCCATGGACACAAAGAATTAAAAGGCTGCGTGAGCTGCAGGGAAAACCCTGGTGCCATCCTGGCTTCAGACAGAGACGTCTGTCTCCTTGCTTGAGTCTCACAAAGGATGCGAGGGGCACCCTCTGCAGGACTCCAGCAGGCAGTTTTCTCTCTCCATAGGATCCAGGACACTTCATGGGAAATACTCTACACATGCCAGTAGGCTATATTACATGCATGCAGAATGACAGTCCAAATTATGCACATCTTTTCTTTTTTGTTTGTTTGTTTTTTCACTGGCTCAGCCCACCCTGAGAGGAGGGCTGGCTCAGCATGAGGTGCTAGGGATTGAACCGCTGCCGCCTCCCCCCCCCCCCACCTGCCTACTTTAGACTGCTGAGTTATCTCGCTAGTCCCTATGTACACTATTTTATTTTATTATTATTATTTATTTATTTTTTGCAGAACTGGCGATTGAACTTAGGCCCTTGTGCTTGCCAGGGAAGCGTTTATTCCACTGAGCCATCTCCCTGGCCCCTGTATATTTTTTAAAAACAAAAATTAAGGAAAATTGTTGGTCCTGTCTATCAAGGATACGGATCTTTCCCATCCTTTTAAACACACACACACACACACACACACGCACGCACGCACGCACGCACCCACACACGGGGAGATCCTCTCAACCTCCTCTTTATAATCCTCAGGCTGAGAAATCCTCAGACTCCACTAGAAGCTAAAGACTTACTGTTTGAAAAGATTCAAGTAGGTTTAAAAATGAGATCCCAGACCCAGAGGACCCAACTGCGGGACACAGCCCTTCCCATGTCGGATCTAGATGAACACAAGTGGAGAAGGGCTGAGAAAAAAAGACCAGAGTTAGGGCTGGCTAACACTTCAGGTATACCCGGATCGCACGAAGAAAAACCCAAGGCCCATCAAGGCCTGCTGTAAATACAAGACCGGCCACCGGGCACAGACCTGCACCAGCCCACTGCCTGGGCCCTGCCGGACGGGTGGCGCAGCCCGCCCCGAGCCCCCCCA
>PVKA01044174.1:0-16342 GCA_004027165.1 Ctenomys sociabilis | reverse complement strand
CGCTGTCTCTGGCCGGTCTCAGGAGCTGGGCGGGGGCGGGCGGGATGTAGCAACTGAATTTTCTTGATATGGTTATTCCTTATGCAATTAAAACTTCTGATCACATATGTACGTTAACTTCTTTTGGAGTAGAAGAATGCTACATTTCCTAGCTTGTCTATTGTAATAGACAAGATTTAAGTACAGCAGTAATAAAGAGAGAAAGGAGATTGTGGGAGAGGTGGAAGGGAAATGGTAAAAGGGGGTAATATAATTGAAATTTGGACGTAGTAGCAAGGAAATTCTATCTAGATTTTTAGCATACACTATAGGAATTGTATATTTATTGGACAACTACTATATGTCATGAATATCATATGGAACATAAACATCTCTCAAAATATTGTAACACATTAAGTCCCCAAGTTATGAACATTCACAAATACAAACATCATCTCAGCAGAAGCTCATGGGACAACAGGACATTATCACAGTTGTGCTGCTGTGCACTTACTGTATATTTTAGGGTATAAAAATCAAATCAGTTTATTCATGGTATTTTGTGTATGTTCATTTATTTTATATTTCTGTCAAAGCGTATTCAACTGAGGAACAAATCCAACCACAGACTTTCTCCCAACATGGAACTGATCAAAAATTGGGGACACATTGTCTTTTTCTCCTTTGCAAATGAAAAGGCAGTGAAATATTAACCTTGCAGTGTTTAAATTCCGTGTTCAACAACACATATAGTGAGGGAAAGAAGCCCTATGCCTGCCAACTGTGAATCTAATATTCCTTAGAGATTTTAAATAAGAGCATCTATAAATCTTGAGAACGTAAAATAGTTCAACATGCCAAGAGACACTTAAAGCTAAAAGACAAACATGAATCTCGCATTTAAAAATATTGTCAAGTTCAAGCACCTAAGTTAGTTGAATGAAATGGAGTGCCCATCTTTGACAGGTGTAGAGAAAGGAAGAGGTATAGAAAGTAAGAATCATGATGTATGTGTATGGACAGTACAGTTGGGATAGATAATGCTGTGCTTCTACATAATCCTATGAGAGGCAAGACTTGCACTGATGGTGGTTGGACAGGATTTTATGTCAGCTTCTAGTACTATGGGCATCCACTAAGAAAATAACAAGGTAGAAAGTATTAATTATTAAATCTTTGATGTAATTCAGGTATAAAAGATAAGATACGCAAACAGCTACACTCTCTTAATTTACTGATAAGACGCATATGGTATAATAATGTGTGTCAGTATAATATCATGTATGCACTTTCTATGATACCAAAACATTATGAAAACAGTTTGCAATGTATTAATCTATCAAATCCATCTTGTCAAGGTATCTTAAAACTGTCTCATTGATATTTGTACTTCAATAAAACAAAAATAAAAAAGAATCAGTACTGGGTCCCAGAGGTCATCAAACAATGGGACAGTCCCTTTTATGATTTTTTTAGAAAGGGAATGATACACCTTGCACAGTGCCCTTCTCTATGGTCCATGCAGGAGCTAGATGGCTTGTGGCAGATGAATGTGAAGTCTCACCCTGACACTGATAGGACCAATTTGCCTTCACCAGGGGAGGTCAATCAGTGCACCTTCGAGATGGTGTTACAAGGAAATTTGCCTAGCCCAGCTTGCTGTCACGGCCCAGGACCTGGCCACCTATGCCAAACCACACTCAGTGACTATTTTGTACTGATATTGTTAACCTCTAATTGTCTTAAAGATTTAGAAGTTACCACACATAGCCTGAGAAAAGGTGCTGCGTATGGGATGCCACCAGAAATAGCACCTGACCAGGGATAGCACCTGAGCAGAGACAGGGACCATAGGCCTAGTCCTTCAAGTTAAAGCCTTTCCTCAACATATGGCCCAGGCCTTAAACGTTATGTGCCAGGTTTTGATGTTACTTATCCATAAAACTGTTAAAATAAAAAATTGGTTTTGCTAAACCACATGATTCTTCATTTTTTAACTACAGCTACTTGGACCCTGTTGCATATACAATGTTACTCTCTTACAGCACCAAACTTTAAGGGGATGTAGGGAACCACATCCCCTTAAATTCTGGGAACCCCAGAATTTTTCAAAGCTCACGCATGTAAGGACATTTGAGGATGTGACTTTGTTTAGTGCCGGCTCACAGTGGAATGCAGGTATGTAACCAAACTTAGCACAAGTAAACAGGAAAATGCTGGTTATGGTACTATGCAAAAATATAAATATGAAATAACAACCTGTATACAAATGATGCAATACATTTGTGAGTTTGAAAAAAAAAATCTGTAGCACAAATGTTGACATCCACAACTGTGGAGAGATTTTCTTCTACTGTTGTGAAGTGGCCCAGTTTAAGCACGCAATCTATGACATTATTAATATCATTATAGTATTATTTCATTGGCTAATAATTTTGAGCCTTTTTTTTGGCAGAACCAGAGATTGAACTCAGGTCCTTGTGCTTGCCAGGGAAGCATTTATTCCTCTGAGCCATCTCCTTGGCCCCTGAGCCATTTGTTTTTAAAATGTTTAACATTCATTAATTTTTGATCAACACAATGCTTCTATGTATTTATGAGTTATAATGAGATGTTTTGAGTTACACAGTCAGTACCGAGCAAGTCAGGACTTTGAGCACCTCAAACTTTTGTTATTTATGTAGGAAATATGTTAAAAATCCTCTGCTATATAGATGCTATAATAGACAATGTAATTGTTGACTAAATCGTGTCACTCAACTACAGAATGCTTGAACTTTTTCCTCCTGACACTCCACCCATTTTCTTTATTCTCTTTCATACTTTCTACACAACACTCTTCCCCTCTCCTCTCCGATTCTTCCAAGGTGCTACTCTCCAGATGCAGAATCCATGGTCATTCCTCTGACTATCAGCTGTGTCTTTAGTCTCATTAGAGCTCAGGCACAGAACCCGTGCCTCACTCTCCTCCTCTTGCAAGGCGCAAGTGTTCCCGCAGGAGTTCTACTGTGTGCTCTCAAGTAGAGCCTCACCTGTTTCACTGGACTTCACCACTAGGAATACTACAGGAAAGAAAAGTTAAATGATCAGTATGTCAAAAAGTAGTGATCTTTAAACATTGATTTGAAAATTGTAGTACTTTTTCCTTACTAAAACCTCATATTTCTGTGCCCTTTAAATCTTCTGATGAAATTTACAGCCTAAATCTACAATTTTCTCTTTGTCTCTATTATCAGTTTAGAGCTTTTCTAAGGTTCATGCCTTAGAAAAGGCATACATTTTAAGAAGGCATTATATATTTTTAAATGTGCTAAAATTCTAAACGAGCTATACTGAACACTAAAAAATATTTTAAGCATTGATTCTGCATCTGCCCAATGGAATAGCAGCATTGAACCAACAGGACCAGTTGCTCAAGAATAGAATTCTTATTAATAAAAATCTAATATATTTACCCTGAAAATCCAATTTGCTTTTGAGTGGAAGTTGTGCTTGTACCCAGTAAAAAGTAAATAATCTTTCCTCTTAGTAAACAGGCTTTAATAAAGAAGAATCCTTCTTACAGCTGAACTAATATGCCTCCTCACATATCCACAGTTCTATTACTAATAAAAGGGTCTACCAGGCAAATAGGAATATAATTTACAGTTGCAATATCTCATGTGATTACTTTTTATCCCAATAAGTAAATCAAGCATTTATGCTTGGAAACAGCTTAAAAGTCAACTGTCCAAATTCTGTGTTTCTCTGACAGCATATAATGAATATTTTGTCATAGCAAGTAACAAATTTTATTATAGCTCTAATGCTTAAAATTGCATGTGTTCCTGCAAACAGAGAATGAACACAGGAAAGCAACCATTAATCTTAAATTCACCACAGGAGTTCTCCTAACAGTGGAATACTAGAAGCATTTGGAAATATTCAAGCAGGACCTACTGATGACTCAGAGGGGTATGTCCCATTTGTTGCAAATGGATTCTTACTCAAAACTCATCTATGTTAATTTTACAGAGATCTGTAAAACACTGGTTCTATGCCCTGAAAACAGAAAATTTGTCTTTTTTGATAATAAGATAAACATGAATCATTTGCTGTTCCATCTATTGCCTACAAAGACAGGCAGTAAATAGTGGACATACAGATTTTTTCATCAAAATTCTCATTCGCACCTATATCCATGAGATACTGACTGAACATCTGCTACTCATCAACAGTGTGCTGAGCTCTGAAGATTCCAAGATGAAAAGCAGAGGCTTGTCCTCAGATGATCACAGCAAATTAGTTGTGAATAATGTAGTAAATAGACAGCACACATTGGAGAAAGAGGCCTGTGCCTTCTACTTGGGGCAAAGTCAAGGGGTACAAAAGAGGAAGCCTATGTGGAGGGTTGTGAGCAATGATAAAACATTCACGAAATGAAAAATAAGATAAACATACTCAGTGACATTTAGTATTTCTCCACTTTGTGGTATAAGTACTTTTGTGTAAGCTGACTCCCAGTTTCCATGATGACTTCAGTGATCTGAATTCAGAGTTGACAACAAGTAAACCAGAAAGCTGTCTGCAGGTTCATTGCACAGAAAGTATTGAAAGATGTTATCAGATTTACCCGAGCCAAAATAAGCATCAAAGTGATCTTTAGGGAAATCATAGGTTGTCACAATAAAGAAAGGCTTAAAAATCAGTCTTTCAAGACAATAAAAATTGAAGTGTGTTCCACTGAATCTTAGAGATATCAGCTCCTTTTCAGGAGAACAGTGAAGGTGAATAATTTCCATAATAATCACCTAAATGTTTTTATTTTAAATGTGAATGACTATCATGGGGGTATAAGAGCACAGGTGAGTAAACAGATCTCCAGCACAGCTTAAGGCAGTGGCAGGATCTCTGTGTTTTTCCACACTACTAATTTGTAGTAAAAATTTTTCACTTAACAGTGCCTTGGAAGAATTAGTAAAACATTAATTTTAGTTAATGCTTAATTATTTTCTTTTTTCATTTTACTCTCTTCTTAATTTCTTATAGTTTTTATTCTTCTTTTTCCAATTTGCATGCATACAAGTGGTAATCTAGAACAACTAGTTTAAAGACAACACTATGACATACAACAAATACTGCCAGATTCATATTGTTTTTGTCTAGTGAAATTCTATACCATTTGTAATTTTTTTACTTTTAGTATTATTTTGTATCCTGTCTAAAAAATTGCTGGAGAAATAGTTCAGTGGAATAAGTACTTGCCTAGTAAGTTCAAGGTCCTGTGTTTGATCCCTAGTACCACCAAAAAAAAAATGTATTTAGAGGGTGGGGGAGATAGCTCAATAGAATAAGCAATTCCCTGGTAGGCGCAAGGACCTGGTTCTGGAGGGGGAAAAACATAAAAGTCAATATTTTAGTACATCTTTAATATTCTCTGTTATAAAATAAAACTACATATAAAACATTTCTATTGCACACAGAAATATTGCAGTTACCTTGAAGAAACTTACTAGATCACTGCTTCTGTTGTGAACCTCAATGTTCAACCTTGTGTTCACAGAAATTCTCTTACTTGAAGCAACCACTGACAAACTACAATGATTCATGATGACCAAACTGGAGAAACTTCCTCAAAAACATAAAGTGAGCTTGTGATTTCTAATATAGCAAATAACATTAATTGTTGACAATGATAAAATTGAACTTAGAAGAAAGATTTGAATTTTGGAAAACTTGAGTCAGAAGTTGACAACTACCTAATAGTAAAAAGACTTTCCTGATTCCATTTAGTGATAAAAATCAATGAATATATTTTTCAAGCCTTTTTTCTTTTTTTGCAGTACCATGGATTGAACTCAGGACCCTGAGCTTGTCAGACAAGTGCTTATTCTACTGAGTTATCTCCTCTGTCCTTATTTTTGGTATATTATTATGAAATATTCCCGAAGTAAAAGGTAAGAATAACTAGGTAAACAATTGTTTTGCTAAAAGAAAATGTTAATATATATTTAAGAATTTAAATGGTAACAGTCATTCAAAATGTAAGATAGAACACTGAATTTTTATGTTAGCATGATGTACATTATGGGAGTGGATTTTACAGTGCAAGTAGTTATTAAATTTATACTCTGCTTTCTAACTTGATGTCACTATGAAGTCATATGTTTACTCAGGTGAAACAACCTGAACCATAATATGAATGAAGAGCAGCTATGAGGAACCAACTCTCTTCTACTAAGCATCCCACTGATGTGCTCTACAAGCAGCATAAGACAATATAGTTATTCTTACTATCCATATATTGCTTTGGAAAATGTGGCCAGTGATATTAATAGTAAATGATGTGAACAAATATGAATAGATTTGGTCACTTTCACATGAAGTAGTATTTTAAAAAAATTTAAAGTACTACTTTAATTAAATATACATCAATTTACATTTTCTATGTAATTGTATGTCTTCCAATTACACAGAAGTACTTTGTGGCTCTCAAAGATATTTCAGTGTGGACACATAGTAAAACTAAAATGATTGCAAATCAGTTTCAGCTTCCTCTTGTGGAAGATTTCCGGTAAAAGCAGATAAAATTAGCATCACCTCATAAATTTCTATAATGATTAAATTAGAAATATGTCTAATAATGTGCTGTATTTGAACTATATGCTTCTATTATCATAGCTTTCTCATTATTTTATTAGTTTTGCAAATCTTGTGTTGGTAAGTGGTCCCTCAGCTTTATTAATTCATCACACCAGGGAATGCAACTTCTAATCCAGATTATCGCATTACCATACAAAAATCCTTCACTATTTTAACAATGTCCCTCTTGGCTTTCAATTTAGCTGAAGACCAACTTCTTTCCATGAGTAATAGACTTTTGAGATGCATGGAGATTTGTTGAAAATAACAGATTTATTTTGAAGACTCTATTTTTCACTTATGGTTTGTGTTTCACTTGGCAATCTGCTGAATGGCAACTAATTCACTTATGAAATGATAGCACATTTTGTAAGGATATTATATAATATGGGAAATAATACGTGCTAGTCATGCAATGTTCCATGACCATTCATTCATTCACAAGATTTCTAGTACAGACTTTCTGATGAAAACTTATTCAGAGCTTAATATACCACTGAAAAAATTTGTATATATGCCAAGGCCTTAGAAAATTTAGGGTCCACTGGGATTGTACCACATATCATACCAATGGTCAGAATCCATGCATTGCTGTTGATAGTTTTCCACTTCAATGCAGATATTGAGAAAAATCATTCCATATTCCATAGTTTAACTTATTGTCTTTCATACCATGCCAGTGCAGAGGAACTGTCCATGTTTTCTTGGTTGCTTCTTTATCAACCAAGATTTTTTCTCTCCAGTCTTACTTATAATCATTTATATATAGCATAAAGAGTTTGGCCAATGGAAGAATCTTTCATTCTGTGGAAGGGCTTTGTTTTCTGAAGAGAAACTTTTTTCTGTAGTGCAGGTGAAAGTCATTATCACCGAAGGTGCCAGTCTTTCATTAGACATGCAAGCAATCGATCCAAAGGCAGTTTTTAAATCCTGATCCTTTCCTCAGAAGTCTGCTGTTGTTAGCATAAGCTGATACACAATGACTTTAAAGAGATAATTAACAGATAATTAAATATTTATATTCTCTATAGGAGAGAGCCTAAGTGCTTTGATAGAAGAGTACAAGTAAGACTTACTGACTTCTGCTTCCTTTGAATGGGAAGGACCCTGTCTCAGTATCCTGACTCTTTAATTCTAGAGAGTTGCATGCATAGTTATTACTTTTCTTGTGTCCATTTAAGAAAACAAAGTATTTCTTGTATCTGTTTTAGGGCACTTCATGTGGTACAAAGATGAGTTAATGATGACCTTACATTTAAGAGCTTGTACTCCAATGTGGAAAACAGAAATTATTTATTGACACATACAAATTATATTACATTCAAATTGAAATATTTATGAATTGATTATTGAGTCTCAGCCACATTAATTTGTTCACGGATTTTTCTATGGCTCCTTCCATGCTGCAGCTGTTGGGTTGAAGAGGTGCAAATGGGACACATGAACTGATAATTCCTAAGTATTTTCAGTCAGGTCCTTTAATGGGCATGTTGGTTCAGCTATTCTTTAAAGAAATTAGGCAAATGTTAAATTTCTCTTACAGTAATGAAAAAAGGATTGTACTGGTGATAATGATGAGAGAAGAAACATCATGATCATCCTATTTTACTTCTTCACATTGTTTAGATGTGGGCCACTTTTTGAGTGAGCCACTTTAATAAATGCCACATTCAGTCAAGCCAAATAGTGATTCAATTTAACTTTGTTGTACTGGAAACAAAACACGGCTCATGTCTGTGCATGATCCTCCTTCATTTCTGCTTATCTCTAATGTTCCTGGGGAAGGTGGGAGAGTCTGGAAAACATTGCTGCTCACCCAGGCAAGACTTCACTTTCCTGACCCAGTGCTCTCACTGTCTTTTACTCCGAGGATACTGATCTTGTTCAAATGTTGAGCATTAAGTAGCCTAAGTACAGAACAGGCCAAATCTCTCTCCAGTTTAAGCTAATGATGCTATTTCTATGCCTTTGTAAAGCACAGATGACACCTTTGTGCCTGTAAGATTGAAACTAGAGAAGGCCCAGCCAGATAGCTCAGCAAACTGAAGCTTCTGCTTAGGCAGAGTGTAGTTACTGGGGATTGACCCCTGCTGTGCCATATTTGTCGTGCCCCCAGGTGTGCTGAGAGTACAACTGAGACTGGGTGTGGTGGTGTGTACCTGTGAACCCAGCTTTTGGGAGGCTGAAAACAGAAGGACCATTATGAGTGTGATCTGTGTTATTAGACTCTATATTAAATAAATAAATAAGTAATATTAAAAATATAAAAATAATTCATCAAAAATAGAGGTAGAGTAATTTTAATTTATATTAATTTTCTTTAGATTTTTTTTTTTTTTAGGGCAACTCTACCAAGGCCCTACAGACAGAATGGCTTATCAGTACCAAGCTCTATTTTCCACAGCTCAAAAATATCAGAATTCTATCATCAGGGCCCCAGCATGCTTCTCTTCTGGAGAGGGTCTTCATCTGATTTGCAGCCTCGTGATTTCTGCTTGTGTTAATGTGGCAGAAGGAGAGCTTGCTGGTTCTTTGGCCTCTCCGTACAAGGGCATGAATCCACTCGTACTGGCACATCCTTAATGATAAATCTATCTCCCAAAGACCAGGAAAGAATTGCAGCCACTGGGAATCACAGGGTCACTGTGTGAATTTTGGGAGACACAGTTTTACTGCATCACAACATTTATGATAATGTAAATGATTTTGTGTATGTTGGGGAAATTACACTGCATTTTCTTACATTACCCAACCATGGAGAAACACAAGTGCAATGATTTGCAGGTCCTCCTCACCTTGCTTTAACAATCTCTTGTCAGTTGACCAACTAGCTCAGTGGATTAAAGAGCCTGCAAGCAGGCTCAGGGGTTAGGGATTTGATCCCTGGGCCTGCCACACCGGGGAGTGCTGAGACTGCAATTGAGACTGGGCCTGGTGGTGTGCGCCTGTAATCCTAGCTCTTGGGAGGCTGTAAACAGGAGAATCACTACAAGTCCGATCTAGTAGTGAGACCCTGAACCCTGTATACCTTTCTCTAAAATACAAAAAAAGGAAGAAAACCAAATATCTCCTTGTAAACATCATCTATTGTTATGTATTATTTTGTCACAAATCTAACATTTTATCCATCAATATTTTAGTTAAATAACTAAATAAAAGAATGATAAACCTTATCATAATTCTAAAACATACTAGTAATAATTAATTGCCCAGTCAAATTTTAAAGTTCGGTGATCTCATAGAGATGGTTATTTCAGTTTGTTCTGCACTTCTTTGAAATAGCTTCTCATTAGAGTTCCACACATCATAGATGAGTCTTTTCAATTAATGTGAACTTGTTTTTCCTTCCCTCTTATTTCTCATACTTTTTCTCACTCCACTCCACTCTCATCTTCTTATTGTTGTTGAAATTTGTTTGTTTGTCTACTAATGCATACTGCAAACAAGCATTTTTCCAGTAGAATCTTCCATATTGATAGAATACACCAGGCTGTATAACACAGCAGGCAACAGAAACACATGGTTATTGAGTGCTTCAATGAAATGCGGACAGTGTGGCTGAGGAACAGAAATAAATATTCTTTAAATACTAAACTTAGGGCCAGCAAGATAGCTTAGCAGACTAACAGTCGCTTTAGGCAAGCCGCACCACATGCTGCACTGGCCCCACCCCCGGGCGCTCTGAGCTGGCCACTGAGCCCGGGCATGGTGGTGGACCCGGTAATCCTAGCTCTGGGGAGGCTGAGACAAGAGGATCACTAGGAGTCCGAGCTGTGTAATGAGACTCTGTACCACATACATAAAAATAAACTAACAAATAAATATTAAATTTCATATAGGTAATACACCACTTTTTCACTCGCTTACCATTCAAATGCTTCAGTACACCTAGCATACAGGTTTAATTTATTAACTTCCCTTGGAAATCAAAAATATCCATATATGTGGTATGAATATGAATGGTTGTAACTGCTAATTCCGGTGCTGGAGACATGCGCCTTAATGTCTGGGTCTCGGTGACACAATGAATGGTGATGTGCTTTCTTTGTGACTTTTTCCTCACACAATTCCTTTAAATTATATATATAAGGTGAGCCAATATATATACGTATGTGTATAGTTCTAAAAGACACACTGCCTTCAGGCATCCTCACAATCCCCCCCCCCCACTTTGAGCATACCTATTCCGTGATTCTTGACACTTTCTGAAGCAGTTATGAAACTCTTCTGGGTGTTATCAGAGGTGTGGTGGTGCTGAATACCATCCAAAGAAAAGGAAGGCTAGTAAAATCCTTACAGTGTATCTGCATCCGTCTTGCTTGCTGGATCTGTCATGATCCACCTCCTGGGTCTTTTCCCAAATCAGAATGACCTGAAAGGTATGTCAAGTCACCATGATGTCAACTTAAATAAGAAATGTGCAGTTGATTAGCATAATGAAGGTTAGGGCGTGGATGATGAAGTTGAAGAAAGATCTGCTGTGGAGTGCATGCCCCGCCCTCGGCCCCCATGGGCTTGACGCCTGACAGAATCCTAGTGAAGGAAGAAGGCCTCTCTGCTTTTCCTTCAGAGGAGCGGCAGTCTCTGCTACGACCTTTGGACCCCTGTCCCAGGCTTTCAGCCTAGATTTTAGCTTTTCAACAAGATGCTGTCCAAGGAACCGCTAAGCTAAAGCTAGTCCGATTTTAGCGTTTCAGTTGCCTTGTTTGTTTTTGTTTTTATTTATTTTTTTATTTTACTGTATATTTCTGGCTGACTTGTTTTCTAGGGGAGATTTATTTTTTTTCATTTTCTTTTTGTCTTTTGTGGGGTGCCCAAGATGCAACCCAGGGCTTCCAGCTTGTGAGGCAAGCTTTCTGCTGCTGAGCAAGATCCCAGCCCCTATTTTAGCCCTTCATTAGAGACTCCTCAGCCTTCTGCCACAGTCCTCCTGTTGTGGCCTCCTCATGTGGACACATGTGAAACTATGCAGAGAATTCCAGGTTTTCAAATGTTCCCTGGCTATTAAATTTGTTTCTTTAGTGAGTGATGACTTACAAAGCCAGTAAAATTTTGCGTAGGTTTGGGACAGAAAGGCAGCTATGATTAACTAAAGATATTCAAGAAAGAGTATTTCTAGAACTGCTTCAGAAAATGGCAAAATGCTGGGATACATGGGCTTAAAAGGTGAGATTTTTGAAATGGATTCATGGGAATGTGTCCTTTACTGTAATATTATTGATGATTTAAACATTTGTCATGTTTTTTGATCATTTTGGATTTTTACTATTAATTGAAGGGGATATTCAATAAGTACGGGTTGAGTGAAAAATGAATGAATAAAGTTTTGGAGAGACAAAAACAAATTTTTTGCACTTCAGTAAGAGAAGATTGAGATGTTTTATTGATATTAGCAGATAATGTTTGTCTTAGTTATTCTTCTCTCATTGCTGGGACAAGTAGCCAACACCCAAACTGAAGGAAGGAAAGGTTTATTTAGCTCAGTTACTGGAGATTTCAGTCCATATTCAGTTGGCTCCAAGGCAGAGGGGCACATGGCAGAGAGCAGCAGTTCACGGTGGCTCAACAGCAATAAAAACAAAGAGCAATGGCTACAGAAAATCTGTCTCTCTGTCTCTTATATTACATTCAGGCTCTCTGCCCCAGGCTGGGGTAAGTACTCATACCCATAATCCTAGTAGTACTAAAACCCATAATCCCAGCCTTGGATCACATATAATCCCAGTGGGTCATGAGTCAGTCATAAACTGTAGAAGTCCTCACCCCATGACTACATGAGGTTTTGAGGGGACAACTAGATACAAACCATAACAATGTTCAAAGGCACAACTCTGTCATTGCAATGGAATAATGGACCAGTTTTGCAAAAAAATATTTAAACTTTCTAAGTTCCAGGTGCAATATCTGTAATATAAGAAAAAGTATATGTAGGCTATAGCATTATGATAACTGTTAAGAATAGCATGAATATCTTGACACATAACAGGCACATAAAATACAACTAATTAATGATTTTCTTCATTAAGTTCAAAAGTAAGGCATTCATTGGACTTAACACAAATTTAAAATTTCACATGAGGAAGACATCAGAGAAAGAGAGTAGTTTTGTCGTGATCAAAAAATATATATACTCATCAGTTCACTAAGAAGCAGAATTTTGACTGGAGCTCTCAGATCTGATAAGTGAAAGGGGTGACTTTGGACACTCTCCAGAGAGAAGGACCCACATGGGCTGCTGTCCACAGTGACACTGGTGTAAACCCCCGAAGTGATCAGAAACACTGAGAATTCAAGGAAATGTAGGACTCGCTGAGCTGGATTCCACAGCAGCTAAGAAACCAGATGAATAGCAAGCCTAGGTATAGAAAAACAAAGGAAGACAGAGCTTGTGTAGGTATTTTAGGAACTAATTTTTGAAGTTCTTCCTCTCTTCCTCTGTTCTTTTCCTCTGATATAAATTTGACAGGGGCTCCAACATCAGCAACACATCCTGAAAGGAGCAGAGCCTGGCTCTGGATCTCCAAGGGGCCTCCAGGAGAGTGGGTGGCTGTCCTAATATGCCAGCTGCTATTTGTTTTGTTCCCTTCGTCCCTCCTCTTGGTTCTTCAAGGTTGGGAGGCTGACTCATTCCTCATCAACACCACATGTCAATTTGAGATTTAAAAAAAAATAGTAAGTTTCTACCTCACATTTGGCATTAGTATTTTATTATCCATCTTTCTGATGAAATCTATATTTTTCCACCTGAGATTTTTGCAAATCTCATATAATCCTATTCAATGCTACCTATGTATATTGAATTCACTCAATATATCAGTTAAATATTTTTCCTGAGCCCCAGGCTGTCAATAACATCTCAGTTCTTATGGAGACTCTGACAGTCCAGGGAGAAGGACACTGCGCATAAATGTCACTCCTGATTTACCTATTAGGGATGTATAACAGATTCAAATATCAGTCACACTGTCCCAGTTTGGTGGTTTTTAATGAGACTCCGACATGGTGTCAGTACATTGATATACTTTAAGAAATCTGATATCCAGACCTACAGCAGATTATGTTGAAAATTTACTAACACTTCTCTTTTCTGGCTTTATTTTTAAAATTTTCATCCTCTCATAAGATAAGAGAAATACATATAATTCTATGACATTTAGAAATTAGCACCATGTATAGTAAGAAATTATAAAAAAGATAAGAAAAGAATCCAAACTCTGAGGTGCCCCAAAAGAAGCTAACAATATTCTTGCTAGAAAAGTATCCTTTATCAAATCTCTACCATTGAAAATTAATAGTAATATACAACAGGTTTCCAAAGCAAATCTGTATTTTATGTTAACAGCAGAATTTATGTTTCTTGGCTCAGTAATGTTGCTTGTAGTTAACTGTTATGAATTCTGTAATAATCACTAAAGTATAAAATTCTGAGAAAGCAAAAAATATATTTTGTACATTTTTATGATAGTGTATGATAAGGTGATTGATAAAAATATTAAATTGAAAATAAGTTTAGAGGAAGAGTAGAATGGTGACCTAATTTTAGATGAAAAATAGTAACCTTTGTCATGGATTTTGGTTATTATCAGCTTATTTTTATATTTGATTCAATGCTTATACTTAAAATAGCCCAAGACTATATGGTCACTCAGTGATTCTATGTCTTACAGTGCTTTTTCCCTTAAAATCTACTTCATCTGCTAATTTTAGGGCCACCCCTGCTTTGATTTGTTTGTGGATCTTGGCATGAGTTCCCCCAGCCTTCTACATCAATCTGTGTGTATATTCAAGTTTCATAAGTATTTAAGAAAAGCAGTAGATTCCACAATGAATCTATTTATTATTTATTACTTGGAACAACTATGTAAGGATTTATATTTAACGTGATTATTGATATGCTTAGATCACATTTTTCTATTTATCTTACCTAGAATGTATTATAATTTGCTTTCATTCAGATTACTTGTCTTGTTATTTTTTTTTTTTACTATGTCATACTTGACTCATTTTTTAGCTGTTAGTGGTTATACTGACAGTTTCACAATGCTAATATATTGCTTTTTCTTGGAAAAATGCTGCAGACACTTAGGAATCTTTAATGTTATTTTGTCCTTCCATAATGAGTTAGTTTCACTGCAATATATTTTAATTCTATTTTAAACTGAAAAACATACTTATTCTTACTCCAGAATGTCTTCATCCATGCAGATTCACAATAGACTTTTGTTTTCTTTTCTCTATGTCCTTTGGTGCATTGTCAAACTCCTTGCTTATTGTAATCTTTGCCCAAGAAAACTTTTTCCTTTTATGTGAATCGGTTGGTGCCACATTCTCCTTTTGTTTCGAAAAATGTTTAATTTTGATTTTTATAAGGCTGCAGAGACTACTGAGCAGAATTTATGGGGAGAATATTGTTTTCTTTCCAACTTCTAAACATACTATTACATAAGATACTTCTTCCACTGCTAGCAATGATACTATTTTAGTAGTTTTATTCAGCACACGCTATTCAAATATTTTTTAAAATGTTAGTTTTGGAAGAAAATAAGATGATGCTAGGTTTCAAATTATTTCTCAGAAAACACTTATGAATGCAATCTCCAACATATATTAAGTCTTCCACGGTTACACAAAGAAATGAGATACCATGACTAAAATAGAACCCAGGACATAAGTATAAATAGATAAGTGATCCAGCATTTCTTTGTGTTTTCTTAATAGTAAACAATTTATTTAAATTATTCACAGGTCTATGACTAGGAAAGTGTTCACAACTCTATCTACAACATAAAATCTAAACACGACTATTTATATTTTTTCAGTAATTCATTCAACACACTTTTTGTGTCTGATATAGGATGAAAATGTTCTATTAAGTAAAATGTGTGTGGGGGGGGTGGGCAGGCATGTGTTTGTAGCTTTTTTGAGTAAAACTATTATGCAAACAAATTGGCCCCTAGGAAAACTAGCATACTAAATGTGATCCTGTAAGTAAGTACTTCACAGGTTACATTTAATCACAATCGTAACTCTTAGGGCTTCTGGAACTTTCTCAGAAATGTCTTGATTTGGGTTTAAATATTTTCAAACTGTCTTTCAGGAGCATTATTTTTTCACCTTGTCTTTTGCTGCTTCTCCATAGTTACACAGAGCCACAATTTTTCTCCAGATTATGTCCATTTCTTATCTATCTGTCTGGCTATCTATCTACCTATCTATCTATCTATCTATCTATCTATCTATCTATCTATCTATCTATCTACTATCTATCTAATTTATCCTTCAGAGTGTTTTTCATGCTTCCACAAAGTCCTTTCTCAAAACTTATAGCGCAAAAATTATTCCATCCCTTATAGTTACATGATTTGGGCCATTGTATCTCACTTTTGTGAAAGTCATTGTCATCAATTCCAAACTGGAATAATGCTTCTATCTTTTTTTTTCAATTGTTTTGAAACATTTAATCTTTAATTAATTAGTATTTAATTTTCTTTTTTGTCTTATTTTTTATTTTTTATTTTTTTTCCATTTATTTTTATTTTATTAAAATACAAATGCCAATCAGACAGTTTCAAAACACCTTAACCATACAGAGTCGATGAAATAATACATTGCAATAATACATTGCTGTTTTCATAATGTTTTGGTATTGTACAAGGTGCATACATGATATTATATTTACAGGTATTTTTATAGCTGAAATTATATCAAAAATTCAATAATTATTTACCTAGTGGATGACCAT
>PVKA01044173.1:0-16922 GCA_004027165.1 Ctenomys sociabilis | reverse complement strand
AAGGGAAGAAGAAGGAAATTTATGTTGGGGCTTGGAAACCAGTCCTGAAAGTTAAAAGTTTCAGAGGTGGCCTCAGAAGTTATTTTTTTAACGCTTTCCTGCCTTCCTGGCCTTGACCACTCATTTTTTTCCTAGGCCAGGACACGGGATGATGGAATGATACTTTCTCTCTACCAAGTTGAATTCCAAGAATCAAAATGATTTTCTACAAAGCTAGCTATAAAACAGTGACAGTGTTACCCTAATGTTCTCTTGTCCCTCTGTGTAAGAATTGAAAGTAACTTTTTTAATTTACCTTTTTGACAGTAGAGAATAAAATCCCTATTCCAGACAAGGTGTGCCCCATATGCAAAAGGGAAAAGTGATGGGGGCAGCCAAATAGTTCAGTGGATTAAAGCACCTACTTAGGCAGATGCAGGGAACAGGGTTTGATCCCCTGCCTGGTCCTGAGCCCAGCCCCACCCTGGGGTTTGCTGAGAGGGTGACTGAGACTGGGTGTGGTGGTGCTTGCCCATAATCTCAGTGCTTGTAAGGCTGAAAACAGGAGAATCACCATGAGTTGTATCCGTGTAGTGCAGACCGTGTAGTCTCTGTACTTAATACATAAAAAGCTGGGAAAAGTACAGGATTCCCCTGCCACGCTTTACTCCTATTAGATCATATTCTTTTGTCAGCCATATTTCTACATGGCTGTCCATAGTTCAACAAACTTTTACATAAAATTGGATAGTTTCCATGTCATGTGAATCAATATCCAAATTTAAAAAAAATCTTTTTCCCTACTAATTTGAGGATCACCCATTTATTTCACCAGAATCAAGTGTTGAAACCTCAAAAGAAAATAATTAAACCTCTCTACATTTACTATTGATTATATAGCAAGCAAGTTACCTGTTCTTTAAGGCTGAGGCTGGAGAACTACCCATATGGGCGCAATAGAACACTTCTGTGTTTGTCTACATCTACCAGCCCCATCTACCCCTGATGACCTAGGGCTTGTTGAGTCTGGCATACAGACATTTGTCTTCTTTACTGTGTTGCTATTGCTAGACTAAATCAGCTGCTAACATTTTTTTCTTTTTTTCTTTTTTTTTTGTCTTTTTGAGACAGGGTCTCACTATGCAGTTCAGGCTGGCCTTAAGCTCACTTTGTAGCTCAGGCTGGTCTCGAACTCACAACAATCCTCCTGCCTCAGCCTAGCTGCCAACATTTCACAGGCAAGATATCATTACATAGAAGTTTGATTTTTGAACTATTAGAGTACCTGGCCTCGGTTTACTGTGCTAGCAGTATCTACCAAATGCAGTAGCTCTTGGTTTATCCCCAAATCCTGACTACTTATTGTTTCTCCATCCCTCTCTCTCTAAAATGTATTTAGTACAGGGTCTCACTACAGAGATTGGACTCATAGAGATCCTTCTGTTTTTAGCCTCCCAAGAGCTAGGATTATAGGGGCACACCACCAGTCACAACCATGTCTCAGCACACTCTGGGGATTGGTCTGGCACAGCATGCTGACAACTGAGCCCCACTCCCTTTGCCTGTCTAAGCAGGCACTTTAATCTGCTGAGCTATCTGACTGGTCCTCCTACTGTTTCTCAAACTTGATCATTTTATCTGTCACCTGTCTGTTACCTTTTTTTTTTTTTTTCAGAACCGAGGATTGAACTCAGGCCCTTGTGCTTGCAAGGGAAGTGCTTATTCCATTCAGCCGTCTCCCCAGCCCCTTATCTGTTACCTTTTGGATACTTAAAAACATCTCATTTGGTAAGAGTTGAGATTTTTTTATGACTGTGTAATTTATTTTTCCTTTTTTCTGGCATGAGTTTTCAAAAATAATATCCATGAGGACTGGGGAGATAGATAGCTCAGTGGCACAAATGCCTGTGTGGCAAGCACAAGGTCTTTATATATATAAAACAGTGGATACACAGGCAGGGTAAACACACCCAAACTAGAAGCCCAGATAGAGCTCCTTTGCTCCTGGGATTCAGACAATAGATTGCCACACTTCCAGATATGGCACCACAAATGTAGAAATCTAACCATATACAACATTTTACCAGGACAGTCCTGTGACACTTTTTTCTTGACTCTTGTTTTCTTTTATTACTCTTTTTTAAACAAACTTTTACTTGAGAGAGAGTAGAGCACTAATTGATGTGACCTTAGAAGCAGTATGTATTAGAAGACCAGAATGACAGGCATTCCAAGCAGGGTCCTAGTACTATACATTGCTATCCTCTGTGCAGTTGCTTAGTTCACAGGTATCAGTATGTATAGTCAGTCAGGATAAGAATCCTACCAATTAACTATTAGTTTCAAAAACCTGATGGAGATTCTTAGTACCATAGCCTTAACCACTTTGTGTATATAAACGTATGGTTTTGCCCCTGCCATGTTTCCTAGCTTTTCTCCTTGCCCTCTCTTTGTTGTCTAATCCTTAAGTTCTCACTTTCCTTTGAGTTGTGCTATACCTTTCAATTTTTATTGTGTA
Source organism: Ctenomys sociabilis (assembly GCA_004027165.1). Lineage (NCBI taxonomy): Eukaryota > Metazoa > Chordata > Mammalia > Rodentia > Ctenomyidae > Ctenomys > Ctenomys sociabilis. The sequence goes on along the minus strand of PVKA01044173.1, from coordinate 14,425 downwards.
AATACAAAATAGCTGTGATATATATACAGCTACTTTCTCTTAGTTCAATGAGAAAATATTTGTACCAATAGTGTTCAGACAAGATATCATGTCTGCATTTTGTATTATGAGTAACCACTATGAAAAACAAATAGGGTACCAACTGGTATATTCCCCATAAAGACAATTGAATAAAAATAATTTATACATTGTCATAAAAATAATTTATAACATCTCATTATCAAAAAGACGTATTACAGATTTCTAATAATAGCAATAGGTTGAATCTAAATAAGGTAATTTTCTGCTAATTGCATCACATGCTTTCTATCACTAATTTTACAATGGTCGTTTTGAACTATTACTACTGCATACAAACTATATATACCAGGAACTTCAGTGAAACTGAATATTTTAGTAATACAAGAAATACATGTCCAATACAGTATGTGCTGTGTGACAATGTTTTGTCAATAATAGATTACATATATAATTGTGGTCCCATAATGAAACTAAAAATTCGTTAGCTTCTATTTAGTGTAATTTTTCAATGATAGGGAGAAGGATAGCTAGTTTGAGCCCATGCCAGGTAGTATCATGACCCAATGAGATCCAGTCTCAAATAACAAATAAAAACAGGGATGGAAATATAGATCAGTGTGAAATCCTGAGTTCAGTTCTCAGTAGTGAAAAACAAAACAAGACAAACATCAGTGAAACAAAACACTCAGGATGGTTGCAATTGTCTACAGTGATCAGTGTAATATCATGATATACAGGTTTGTAGCCTGGGAGATAGGTGTTATTTTATGAGCCTATACAGGACATGTAGTAGGCAGTACCTGTTAGGTTTGTGTAAGTACAATCAGTAGTTTCTTACAGTGATTAAATTGCCTAAGGATATAACCTTCAGAACGTATTCCAATTAGTAAGTGACAGTAAGTACATATTTCACTAAATCAATAATTGTAGACATAATACTATTCTTCTACATGATGAGAATATATTTAATATACTTCCCAACAAAACAAGTGAAATAGCTAGCTTCTTATAATCATATTTATTCATGTGTATTTTCTTTTAATTTCAATTAATAGAAGATGTACATTGAACTGGGTTTAGCTCCTTTATAGAACAGGGTTACAATGTTGCATACCATTATGGATGCTATAAATGAACAATAAAATAATATAATAAGTCCAAGTATAACTTCGAATTTTATAAGTAGAGTTCCAGAAAAAATTTAAAGGACAGAAATATGTGCCAACCTTAAAATTATGTAATAAATTAAATCTTAATTTTGGGAAATGCCTTAGGGCTCTGCAGGTAAAGAAGGCCAAGACAGGGTACTGTAGGTCCTTGCTGCTACTCCAAACAGAACACCCGCCTTTGTATTCTGTGATCAATTCATAGGAGCCCTTTACTTTTTGGAAAAAGTCCGGTTTAAAAATTTTGGCAAAGTAAACCAAACTCACTTGTTAAGAAATTCTCACTGAAAATCGTGTTCTTGGCATGATACAGTCATCCAGTCATCCTGATATTCACAGGTTCATTCCAGGACCCCAAAGATACCAAAACCCACAGATGCTCAGATCCCTTATAAAAATGTGGCAGGATATCTTTACAAAAGCTGTGTAAGTCTTCCTTCTACTTTAAACATCTCTAGCCTAATTATACTAACTGATACAATGAAAATGCTATAAAAATAGTTGTTATACTATGTTGTTTAGGGAATAATTACAGAAATGCTTGCACCTCTTCAGTATAATTGCAATTTTTCCAAAAATTTTCAGTCTTCAACTCATTATATTTGTCAATGTGGAACTTGTATATATGGAAGGCTGACTGTACTTAACCTCTCCCGATTCTCCCTTCCATATCTATGTAACATCTAACTTGAAAGTTTTATGTCTTTTTCAGTAGTTACTTTTGATTTCTTTATACTCTATCTGAGAATAATGCGACAAAGTCTGAAATAGCAAAAAACTTCCAAAGATCACTTTGAGTTGATCATAGTTTTATCTACTATTTTCATCATTATTAAGATATTTCATAAATCTAGAAATTATAGAATATTTATGGAATTATAAGTATGCCTGGAAGATATGTGTTTGATTGTTGTGCTATGTATATTGACTCATTGCGTATCTCTGTAAATTCATGTCAGCATTTCTTTGTGGGTCTTTGAAATTTCCCTTGAAATAACTGTGTTTTCCTTTGGATTCTAGTCAATTAGCAAATTCAAAGATTGTGATAAGTTTCTGCTTTATATTTGCATGAATCATGACATCTTTCTGCAGAAATAATCTGATATCATTCAATCTCCAGCCCATTCTATTCAGCCTTTCACACTCATTTCTCAATAGAAACTGATTGAAATAACTCTAATTATCTCATATTAGTCAAAGCAAAAGCCTGCCTTTAAAATTGTTCCAAATTGATCTCTATGGATTTTGGTGTCATCCTTGATCATTTCTGGGACTTCCAGAACATATTTTTATTGTCTCTTTCCTTGATCACTGGTCCTCACGTACAATAGAATGAATTTTATGCTGTTTTAGAAAATAAAGATTATGTTCAATTTTGGATTTACCAAACTTACTGTCTATATTTATCTCCAGGCTCAAAGTCTTGCACACCAGGTCCTTGTGCCCATTGCCTCTTCTGTGGTGTAGTAGCACATTTTGCTGAAAGGTGATTTTTCTGTAGTTTCATTATATTAAAAAATGTGTCAAACATTTTTTTAGCTCTAAACTTGGTTTCAGACTCCAAAAAGCTTTATCATTTATTTCTAATAAAAAAAAAACCCTTTGTTGCCATAATTTCACAACAGATTTTTATGGACTATAACATGTCGATTTTATTCTGCTGTAGAGTGATAAATGAAACTAACAGAGATACCTGTAAGTTACCACATATACCTTACTCCCAGGTCAGAAACAAAGGACCTTCATTTTTCATGGTATAGCAGGGAGCATGAGCCTTCTGGTCACGTGGGGTGTCTTTGTTCCCCAATTCACAAGCTGTAGAAATAAACAGATGGACTACTGTGCACACAGTGGATTTGCATCATAACTAGTGAACCTCAAATTTAGGAGACTTTGCAGAAACAAATCACCCCAATGTTCATCCCAAGAGGAGGTGTCATCTTCACTATATTGAAGAGTGAACAGATCTGCCCTCTGCTGATCAGGGAGACATTGTTCTAATATCTATAGCCATCCCCCTCCTAGAAATACAGTTTGCTATGGCTTGCATCTGGATTGTTGCCAAAACACTCAAGGGCTTAAGATTTTTGAATGATGGGGATGCTGTACTTATTGATATATCCATCTATTACTGAGTTCAGCAGCTCAATACACTGCTGTACAGTAGGATCTGGTCAGACAAGGTAGGTCACAGGAGATGACCTGAAAGGTTGCATTTCTTGCCCTAGTTCATTGCTTTGTTTTCTGCGTCATGGTCAACCTGATATGTTTTTTTTTTTTTTTTTTTTTTTTTTACTGGCCCTTCCACCAACAGGTTTATGCTTTCGAGCTTAGGGATGATAGAGTGAAACTTCTGATATTGTGAGTCAAAATAAACATCTCCTCTACCCAGGATAAAAATGCCTGGTGTTTATTGATGGCCTTTTGAGAGAACACTGGAGAGTCTATCTGACTACCAATCAACAACTATGACCCCTTTGAGCCTGAGGAAGCCAGAGCCAGAGTGGTCATCACCCATAATTCCCTCATGGCAGTTCAGGGTATTCCTTCAGACTGAGGAATGTTGCAGGCAGCTGAATTAGATAAGAAATATTATACTCACTTAGACATGTAGGCCCTCAAGGAGCCAGTATGGAAGACAACTTACTTTGCAGCTTTGGGAGACAGGCACTCTTGCTGTGGGCCAGACCTCAAGACAAAAGATTCAACAAATGCAGCCACATACTGCTTAAGGATCCCAATAAGGGATTGATAATCTAAATAGATAACAATCACCTTGAAAAAGCAAGAAAGATTCACTAACCCAGCTCTATATAGGAAAAGCCCCAGTTTTCCATCCATGTGTGCCTGCTATGTGACTTATTTCCCCATTTGATCCTGAGTTAGTCAATTTTGCCTGATCAATTACACTTGAAATCTTTTTGGTGGACTGCAATTTTATCTCACCCCAATACCCACCTAGTAAGTTCCCATGCTTTCCACTTTAGACCCACCTCATCTCATGGTTTTGTTACATAAAATTCCTTAGAAAAGATAGAGTCCTGGGCAACCCACTAAGGTCTAATGCTTAATCTTAGTTTTGTAATTTCCACTTGCTTTAGCTTTTGTTCAAAGAAGGTATAAAAACACTGACCAAAAAGGAGACTATAAGAATAGCAGAAACGTCATGATAGGATATTTACCTAATTAATTGCCTTCAGCTGTAAGTACTCCAAAGAAATAACTTCCAAACATCTACAGTTATTTCTGTGCCTGTGGTACTTTATTAGAATCATTGTTGTATATTGTGTTTAAAAATATTATTTCCTAGTACTAATAATACTATTAAATTATTTATACTGTATTTTATTGAATAATTAAATTAGTTCTAATGTGAAAAGGATGTTTAACATATTTCAAGGAATACTTTATTTTTAATTTAAACTGGTACCATAAGAGAACTGATTAAGTTGTTTTTCCATTCCCAACTATTGGTATGTTTTGACCTTCCTCCCAAGAAAAAATTTTCTAGAAAGACTTTTCTTCTTTAATTAACAGTTAATTGAGGTATATTCAAAGTTATAAATTTCATCTTTGGCAAAAGTTCCTTTTATAATGCTTCTAAAAATGAAATACTTTGTTAGGTTTTTTTTGTTGTTGGTGGTGAAACCAGGGATTGAACTCAGGCCCTTGCACTTGCCAGGCAAGTGCTTATTCTACTGAGCTACCTCCCTGGCCCTTGAAATACTTTGTTTGAATGTAAATGTTCTCAGTTCTCTGGTGTCTTTGTAAGATGTTAGGATTATATTTATCTGCCTCAATTTTAATATTATTCAAGGTATATATTTTGTATTTTATGTTTATGTTAATACTTATACATTATTTATATTTTATATTATTGCTGATCTCTAAAAATCAATACATTTTATCCAATCTCATATTAAAAGGCATGACTTTTAAAGGTCTTTCAGTTTTAAATGCAAAACAATGTTACACTCATCATTTTATCAATTTTAATGTGAAATTTACATTACGAATTATTACTAAAAGTAATTTAAGCTTTCAAATAACTTGTAATATTCTATAAAAGTACCTTTACCTAAAGAAAATATTCCATTGAAAGATATAAATATAACACAGAGTGACCTGACATTATTAATGCTATGTTCTTTCAGGATTTTATTGCTATAGTATTCTATCTCATTTTTATCCTTTCATTATTTTTTTACTGTTCACAATATTTCCAAAATTTGTAGTTGAATTTAATTTTCTTATTGGGCTCCTCTTCACTGCAAGTTTTTCCTCGATAAATAACTAAGCACTAATATTATATTCTGTTTTTTGAACATAGGTACATACTTATCCCAGATGCCGTAAGTCGTTACATATTTCTCCCCTACTTTGCCTCACAATAAATTGCTGTGTTGAAGTGAATGTAGAAGGTAGTGCAAGTTTAGAGTTCTAGAAAGTGACTTTATCATTCTTGTGGACAGGAAAGATTTCATATCCTACCAAATTTTGTCTTTCTTAATGATCATAATACAGGTAAGTGAAGCTGAGAACATCCTCTCAGACAAATTTCTTTCTGTTAATTTAAACACAGCATTAATATTTGCCAATTAAATAATTATTCTATCCACAGGTAGATTATTCTTATTGCTGTACTCACTTCAGTGTTGTTTGGGTTTCATTTTTCATATTTCTTCTCTCAGGAAAATTGGAAAGGATAGTGTGTCATAGGATCCAACTATAAATCATAAGATGAGAAACTATAATAAACTGACTAAACTCTCCAGCTCTCTGTCCAAGTAATAGTCATTAACAATTTAATTCTGTACAGTTAGTTATTTATATAATAGGTATGTAATGTTTAGTCACCGTATGCTCTGAATGAGAAACAGTGTTAAAGAAGCGAAGATGTGACTAGTTTCAGAAAGCCGTAACATGGCTACTCAAAGTGTTTAATTTGTGCGCAATCAATTTTACATAGACAGCACATCTGTTTGCACTATTTTTTAGGAGTGTCTGATGGTGTTGTTTTGGGCTATGCCTTAGTCATTTTCTCATTTCTGAAAATAATTCTGGATAGCTACTATTTATTTATTTGCTTGTTTGTTTATTATTTACGGCAGAATTTATTTATTGGGGATCTAAAGCTTCTGTCTGAGAGAGGAATAGAAGGGGGCCTAGTGAGTTGCCAAGGACTCTGTCTTTTTTAGGGAGTTTTATATAGAAAGACCATGAGATTATAAGATTTATAATATGTCATTTACATTATAAATATATAATAAATAAAATTTATATTATAAATCTTATAAAATCTACACAATTATAACATGGATACATGTATCTACCAATACAATGAAGATATAATCCAGCTATTAGGATGGTGATACATGCCTGTAATCCTTGCTACTTTGGGTGCTAAGGCAAGAGAATGACAAGTTTTAGGTTAGTCTGGGAAAAATAAGTGAGACTGTGTCTCATGTTTTTAAAAAATATGAAAAATTTTAAATGGCCTCAGGATGTAGCTCAGTAATAGAGCACTCCTGAGTTCTATATGCAGTCACACACACACGCACACACACACACACACACACACATGCAGTCACACACACACACACACACACACACACGATGCTATCATCCATTTGCTGCACCAACACACATGTGTTCTTTTTTCTAAATGCTCACCTTCCAAGCTGAAACAGCAACCTTCCATATATATGTTTCTGACACTACAGTTTCACCACTATAATTTATCTTTTATAATTCATTCATAAAATTAAAATCTGATTATTTAGCTCTTCTATCAACTGCAAGGTAAATAGGTCCACAAGTCCCTGCTTTACTTTGAAGGCACATATTGGACAAATATTTCACATTCTTGAAGTACTGATTTTCAACAAAATGTCCATAGGATAGATTATCAATCTCAGACAGAAGAAATCAAATATATTTCAGTGCCTGTTGTCTTATGACATATTTGATAACAAGTCACAGCTTGTTCTATAAAATAAGATTTTATGTAGATCAAGATAGAGCATGAGCTTAGCACATGGGAGGCTCTTTGTTGAAACCTAATGCTAAACTTTAAAAAGCAATGTGTCAGTTTTTCTAAGAATACAGAAGCGCGGGCACACACACACACACACACACACAGACACACACACACACCTTTGATTATAGAAGAGAATGAATTATTGGAGGTATTTAATTGCATAGTTTGGTTAACTAATGAACTAATTCAAAACAGACTATTAACTAATGTAATTTAATCCACAGAGAGCTAACTTCTGTCTTAACAGAAGGCATTCTGAATATAAACTCATGTCATATTATATAAAGATCTATAAGGAAATATGTACAATTTTTGGTGCCTACAGTGCATGAGTTAAACAAGTTTATCTAAGTTCTTTTCAAAGGTTCTCTATTAACTCATTTTCTTGCTGTTGATCTCTGCATTAAGTTTAGTGATGTAAGAAAGTGATTAATACTTTTATTCCAAGAAGTTGCCTTTAAGTGCATGACAATTTACTATGCAGCAGACATCTTTACATGGCTTATTAATCAGTGATAAAGAGTTAAATAGTATTCTCTGAAATGTTTAATTGAACATTTAAATTTTAATCTATAAACCTCTTACCACCATTATGATTAATTTTTTAGCCAATATCACTCTTTGGTCTTTGTAAATTCAAATAATTTTTGTATTGCAATATAGCAGCTTGGAGAAATGTTGCGAATTCAGAAACAGGGAATCAATTATTACAATTTAAATCTCACAGCTTTACTGAAGTTAGAAGTCCAGTCCTGAAAAACTAAATTTTGTAGATAAAATGCATTCCAAAGGCTCTTGGATAGAGAAGCCAGCAAATGTCATCCATCACAAACAATTTTACTATTGTGCATTTCAGTGAGAAAACTAAAGGATATTTTATACTATTTTATAAGCTTTCTGAGTCTTCAAGGGTAATATTTTCAATCTTTTCCAAAGAGGACTGGAAGCCTTAAAGACTAGACTTAAATGGAAGCAGTCAATCTTTCACAATTTTGTGGTGGAAAATACTAACTTTTTGATATGCTTAAGCCCCATGTCAGGGCAGGCCAAATAGCTCAGCAGATTACAGTGCCTGATTAGGCAGACTCAGGGGCCAAAAGTTGGATCCCTGGGCCTGCTGTGCAGGCCCTACCCCAGAGGTACACTGAGATGCTGTGACTGGGTGTAGTGGTACACAGCTGCAATCCCAGCACTTGGGAGGCTAAAAACAGGAGGATCACGATTCCAATCTACTCAGTGAGACCCTGTAGACCCTGTCTTAAAATACTAAATAAAGAAATAAATAAAAATAAACCCTATGTCATAGTTGAAACTTCTCTTTGTAGCTCTAGGCTGATTAATTAAATTAGCTGATCAATGGACAGCCTTCATAGTTACTGAATTTGTTTCTTACACCTTTTCCCTGGAATGGCATTGCCCTTTGCCAGAGCATCACACACTTCTAAATGTTAGCCTGAACTTGCCATTTCTGTTGCAGTACATCTCAGCAGTGACCAACTTCTGTCTGTTTCTTAACTGCAAACTTTGTTTAGATCCTTGTAAACTTGGGAAATCTCAAAAAGAATACAGAGAATTATGCAGACCTTACCCTGTTGCTTCCAATAATAGCAATTTTTAAAATGATATTACATTATCATAATCATTATTTATTAGAACTTGTACCATTTATAAATTTTGATTCCTGTTTTCTTTGTTCCTATCTGTAGATTCATATATCTACAGATATCTACCAACACGTTCAAGATAAAAATCCAGTGATGAAGTTGAAGTTGTATGTCTATAATCCCATGTACTTTGGAAGCTAAAGGAATAAGAAATTTAAGGAAAACATGAGAAAATTAGGTAGAACCTGTGTCATGATTTTAAAAAATATGAAAATTTTACAATGGTGTGAGGATATAGCTCAGTAGTAGAATACTCCTGGATTCTGTATCCAGTCACACACTCACACACAGACACACACACAGACACACACATACACACACACACACATGATCAATGGTATCAGCCAATTGCTGCATCAGCATACATGCATGTATTCTTTTTTTCTGAGCAACTCATATTCAAAATTGAAATAACAAACTTACATACATACATTTCTGGTCCTAGAGTTCAACCACTGTAATTTATCTTTTATGATTCATTCATAAAATTAAAATCTGATTATTTACCTCTTCTATCAACTACCAGGTAAATAGATTTTTAAGTCCCCGACTTATGTTGAAGTCATATCTTGTACAAAATTTTCACATTTCTAAAGTACTTACTGGAATGAGACATCCATAGTATAGATTATTAATCATATGAAGAAGAAATCATATATACATCAGTGCCTGTTCTCTTATGATGTATTCAATGAGAAGTTCCAGCTATGGATTTGATTGCATCCATAGTCACTTAACTAAAAAAATTGTATAAGAAACTGATAAAAACTGTATGCCTACATTTTTTATATTTAGAAATCAAACAGCAAAAGCCTAACAGCTCTTGCTTTTCAGATTCGTATCACTGTATTCACAGCCTAGCAACCAAGTAAGATGCCAAAGAACTAGATCTGTGAATGAAAAATTATTGCTACTAAGGAATACTCACTTTAATACTTCAGTCATTTACATCTCACTATGTGTACAGCTCTACATTGCTATTAAAAATTGATGTATGTACTGTCATTGCATACCACATCACATCTAAGAAAGTTTGCTTCCAATACTTTGTCATATGATTTATGAAAATTTATTGTCTTCTCTTTATTTTTTCTTCTCAAATTAAGTATGATTCTGAGTTAAGCATATAAATTATTAGGAACTTATCTGAACTACTTCCTTCTCAAGGGACACATGTAGCATTTCACATAAAAATAGGTTTCAAAGCTTTCCAAACAATATCACACACTTTTATACAAAATAAGAAGAGATGCCATATAATATTGATGCTTATGAATGTTAGTAATCATGTAATTCTCTTAAGAAAATACCCAAAGAATTTTCAAGACCTTACCTTTCTCCTACATAACAGTAGTATGACTTAGTGGATATAAGGTGTGACAGGTAAATATCACCTTGATATGACTTATTACACTACAATTAGCTTACATGTTATACATGAACATAATTGTCCTTGAAATTCATACAAATCTCATTAAAATACCTATGCTTAACAGAGAGGCTGATCTGTTTGAAAGATCGCTATGGTTATTAATCATTAATCAAGGATTTGTTTATTGGGGTTTGTACAGCCAGGTTACTGAGTTAAACACAAATTTGGGTGTTGCTGTCAACTCATTTTGTACCTGTGCTTACTATTCCTGATCGGTTGATTTTAAGATTACACTTGATAATATGGGCAGGCCCATCTAATCAGCACAGGATGTTATAAGCACACTTTGAGGGCTTTTGTGGAAGACATCCTGCCTCTGCAATCCCACAGGACTCCTGTCTGCCTGCCTTTTCCATCCATGGACCTGCCCCAAAGACAACATGTCCACTCCCACATCACTGTGAGCCATTCCTTAAAACATTCATCTCTCTCTCTCCCCTCATTCTAACTGTCTGTCTGTCTGTCTATCTATCTATCTATCTATCTATCTATCTATCTATCTATCTATCTATCTACCTATCTATGCATCCATCTAACTATCCATCTACTATCTATGTATTAATTTTCTGGAGAATCTTGATGGATACTAATAATATGGATCAATGAAACACTCATATTAATGAGGCAGAAAAACAACCATACTAGTTTAAATGGACAGTGGTAATTATCTTCCTACATTTATACATTTTTCCTTCATTAGTTAGCATCTAGTAAGTGTGGCTGATCAACTGGAAAAAGTAACTCTCAGTCTTTGGTTTTGATGTTCAGTCTGATTGGTCCAAAACAATCTGTATAATAAAATGCCCCTAAACACTGATACTGGTGACACAAATAATGTTTATATGCATTATCTCATGGTCACATATCTATCTTCCAATGATTAGGTTCAATAATAAAATACAGCTAGTATCTCAGAAGTGTTTCCTTTTTTCAGGTATCTTACTAATGGCATTACCTCATCTTATAAAAACATCATAAACCAAAATCCTTTAGCTCTCTTAACCCCTATAATTATGTTTCATTTTCAGAAATATTCTATTGTTTTTTCAATATTTGCTCTTTCACATAAAGTATGATCTTCATCATATTCAGTAACATTTCTTCAAGGAATGTAATAGTAGATCCTATATAGGAAACCCTGATAAACAATTCCTTGATTAATGAAATATCAGCAGCTAGCCACATCTTTATGCAAACACAATTCAAAGTACAATCATAATTTTGAAGAATCCACTGAGGGCCATATCTTTGCTTCCTTCAAACTAAATGAATCATAGCAGAATATTTTTCTTTGTATTTTTGAATATTTATTTTTTTCTTCTACAGTTTGTATAGAAAACAGTTGCATAATCTCCTCCAAAAGAAGGTTCTCATGACTTCTTCCTATAGTTAATCCTAAAAATAAGTTTTGCTTTGAAAGTATTTACATAAAAATGTGACACTTTGCTAGAGAATTTACAAGTATGATCCAACCCAGAAATTGACCATTTTACCACCAAACCAAGTGTTATAAAATGCAAGTTGTGAAATCACACCATCTGGCTAAAACTAGAGATTTATATTAATTTCATCCCGGGCATAATTGTGCTCCCTTCTCGCCTTCCTCACTTCACCTCCAGCTGTTTTCTGGCAGAAGAAATCTCTCCCTTGCCTGGCACATGCTTCTCTCATTTTCATGTCTTCTTCAAGCTATCCTTCAACCAGCTGAAGATAGTGCTTTTTGTTTAAGTGGAATTGGGGATTATGAGCACAACTCCTGCTGATAACAAATTTGGTTATCGATTATCTGTCTTCAGCTACAAGCATACCTTTGTAGATGATGTCTGTACCTCAAAGACTTCCTCAAATTCTGTGGGGTAGGATGGATGCTACTGATAGAAATGCTTTCTCTTTAGTCATCATATTGTGCTCAGTTACAATCAGGAAAGAGTCTGTTGCCAGTGGTCAAGGCAGCAATTGAATAAAATATAAGTATCTTATTTCATTATAGTTTCTGGAATTTATGTAGCTCTGATATTTCAGGTAAATCATAGTACTGAAAGTATAGTTTACTTAGAGTCCAGAGTTGAAACTGTCATAGCATCTAATATGAAGTAAAACAAATTTGCATTTATTCAATATGCTGTCATAATGAAGATTTATGCCACAATATGTTAGAGTCTTTCAGGAAGGTAGTTGGGGTAAATTTTTGAGTGGATGAAACTGGGAGAAATTAAATGAAAATTTAGAAAATCTATTTTTGGTAGTTGTATTTGGCATTTGTTATTAGAATATGTGAAATATTGTTTCAAGTGCTTCACATAATATTTCATTCAAAGTAGTTTTCCACATCACTCATTTTACTTATGAATTAACTGGAAGAACAGGATATAGCTTGGATATGGCTAGTTTCCTTGGAAAAGGCAAAGCGAGATTATGTCACACAAATTTTATGGTCAATACTATGAAGATATGAAAATACCATTAACTATTGCATGCAAAATTATCATTAACTCATTATGCACTAATAACATTTCTTAGAAAATACTACATATTCAAAAATTTCAATTACAGAGAGTATAACTTCTGTTCTATGAAAGAATCAAGCTTATTCAAATCTAATTTCAGCATCCGTAAATATGCAAAGTGAAAAGGCTAGTAAATGTAGCTATTCTATTTGTCCCCAAAAGTGTCATGAAACTAATCTTTGTAAAATATTATTCACATTCTTATGTGATTTCAAATAATCTTTGTTATACACATTTTTATATATGTTGCAGCTAAAAACAGAGTAACTATGTAACATTTCTATATTATATGACTCTATTAACTTGTGGTAGTATTTCAAACAAATTTCCATTTTTCTGTAGTCCTACGAGACTATTCACAATGCCAGAGTTTTTTAGTCAAGTGTATTTACCAAATTTTCTTTGTTTTATCCCACCATGGAAGCTCACAATATTCTTTTTGATGTTAAAGGCTCTGAAATATCTTTAAAACGAGGATTATACTTATTTAATCATATTTAACTCAGTGCTTGCCAATATATGTGAGGACAGAGTTTGTCATAATATCTGGAAACTTCCTCAGAAGCAATACTCTTCAAATATCCTTTGAGAAATAGTAGCCTAATTTGAGAATTCTATTTGAGTGTGTATCTTCTCTATATTAATTTTCTTAGTCCAATATATTTTGGAGCTGTCGTTTCCTCCTAGCATCTCTTGGAAAAGTTCAGTCAAATAATTTCAAATAGTATATCATTATTATGTAAATGCACCCTAACCACCCTATCAAATATGACATAGCAAAGACTAATAGCAGAATTCACTATATCAGCACGACTTAATTGCTTGTAACAAAAATTTTCCTAAGAGCTAAGATTGCAAAACAGTATTTAATCCTTCACTTTAAGCAATTCATATTGATCTTATTATCAAGAAAGCTTTGTTCTCAACTGGATAAGCAAATCAGATATCATACACAATTGATCTATTAAAATTAGCTGTCCCAAACATTTGCTTTGTTGACTCCCTCAGTCTTTAACTGCTATGCCATAAACTTTCCAACACCATGAATGAGTTTTCTACCTTGAAAAATTCACATCCACCATTCGAACTCTGAGCTGCAAAATCTGTCAGTGTCCAGGTGGATTGTGTTTCTGAGTTACTGCTAGTATTCTGTCATCATAGTGTTAAGCCTTCCTGCAAAACCTGCTAATCCATTTACATTTGAGGTAATGATGTGTTGTCTGGTAATATTTTGGAACATTTAACAAAGCTTCATTACAACGTTTTACAAAACAGAAAAGGTATCTTAAAGAAATGTTTCAAAGAATCCATCTGTCTTACATCCCACTCCAAATCCCTTTAGTCTCTAAAAATATGCGTTTTAAATAAATTTTCATCTTAGAAAATCAATCATTTTAGAAAATTTATATTTGCCACATTCAACATATATCTGTAAAAGGCCTAAGAGAACTTACAGACATGGTTAATGTTCTCATGTAGTTTAAGACAGAATGACAGACTATAAAAGCTAACAATAAGTGCCATTGCAAAAATTAAATGCAAGAGTACCACAAAAATTGATGCAAAACAAAACAAGAATGAGAATATTTAGAAAG
>PVKA01044172.1:0-16343 GCA_004027165.1 Ctenomys sociabilis | reverse complement strand
AATATTATGGGCTCACGATGTATACTTCATTTTTATACATTTATGCTTTTCTGCTGGATGGTTAAGACCTAGGTAGATCCAAACTTATATACCAACACATGTACTTTATATTTCCTATGTGGTCATTGAAGTCTTCTCAGGGTTTATCTTGTAGTCCTGTACATTATTGTGTAGATCCTTTGTCTGTGTCATCCATGTGGATGAGTCACGGCCAATGCTTGACCAGATTGCTCTCTGTGAGAGCCTGAGAGAAAGTTTTCTCTTCATGTGACTCTCCCCAGGCACACTATAGAACTTCAATCTCTTTCCTCTGATTTTATCACAGTAGCTTCATAGTATAATTTCAAGTCAGGAATTGTGATGCCTTCTGTCTTGTCTTTGTTGGCCAGAATGCCCTTTGCTATTCTAGGTCTTTTCTGGTTCCAAATAAGTTTTAGGATTGATTTCTGTACGTCTTGTAGGTATGTTGGTGGCAGTTTGATATGGATTTTGAGATTATGGCCATCTTCCTGATATTGGTTCTTCCTATCCAGGAGCAGGGAATATCTTTCCATTTTCTGAAATTCTTTAAGATCTCTTTTCTTAGGGTACTGTAATTTTTTGTGAAAAGATCTTTTTTTTTTTTTTTTTTTTTTTGTCTTGTTTTTGAGACAGGGTCTCACTGTGCAGTTCAGGCTGGCCTCAAACTCACTTCGTAGCTCAGGCTGGTCTCGAACTCACAACAATCCTCCTGCCTCAGCCTCCCGGGTGCTGGGATTACAGGCACGCGCCACCACACCCGGCTGTGAAAAGATCTTTGACTTCCTTGGTTAAGTGAATTCCAAGGTATTTCATTTTCTGCAGTGCTATTCTAAAAGGTATTGCTTCTATAGTTTCCATCTCAGTGTGTTTCTTATCTGTGTAGAGGAGTGTTATTGACTTTTGAGTATTGACTTGGTATCCTTCTATGCTACTGAATTTGTGTATCAGTTCTAGTAGTTTCTTGGTGGAGTTTTTGGGGTCTTCCAAGTAAAGTATCATATCATCTGCAAATAGTGATAATTTAACTTCTTTCTTACCTATTCTTATTCATTTTATGTCTCCATCTTGTCTAATGGCTATAGCTAATGATTCCAAAACTATATTGAATAGTAGGGGTCATAGAGGACATTGTTGTCTTGCAGCAGATATAAGAGTAAAATATTTCAGGTTTTCTCCATTAGAATTATATTAGAATTTGGGATGTCATAGATGGCTTTCATGAAATTGAGGTAAAGGCCTTCTAGTCCAATTTTCTGTACGACCTTGAACATGAATGAGTGTTGGACTTTGTCAAAAGCTTTCTCTACATCAATTGAGATGATCATGTGGTTTTATTTTTCAGTCTACTAATACAATGTATTACATTTATAGATTTTGAATATTGAACCATCCTTGCATCTCTGGGATGAATCCTACCTGGTCATGGTGTATGATCTTCTTTTATTTTTTTATTTTATTGAAGTACAAATGTCAATCAGACAGCTTCAAGACACCTTAACCATACAGATTCAATAAATTAATACATTGCAAACTGTTTTCATAACGTTTTGGTATTGTACAAGGTGCATACATGATATTATATTTACAGATATTATTTTAGCAGATATCTCTTATCTGTGAATTAAGAGTGTAGCTGCTTACTTATCTTATTTTTTTATACCTGAAATATATCAAAAATTCAATAATTATTTTCCTAGTGGATGACCGTAGTACTAGAAGCCGAGATAATATCCTGTCTAACAACCATTAGTGGAGATCTTGCCTCTCATAGCATTATGTAGAAGCACAGCGTTATCTATCCCAACTGTACTGTCTATACACACACATCATGATTTTTTCTTTCTGCAACCCTTCCTTTGTCTACACCTGTCAAAAGTGGGCACTCCATTGACATTCAAGTAACTTAGGTGCTTGAACTCGACACCACAATCCAACACAGTGTAGCATTCTACAGCCATAGTGAGTTATTCAAAGAAATTGTCGACCATAGCCATTTACAGCTCAGCTTAATATTATGGCTCACGATGTATAATTCATTTTTATACTTTTCTGCTGGATGGTTAAGACCTAGTTAGATCAAGACTTATATACCAACACATGAACTTTATATTTCCTATGTGGTCAGTGAAGTCCTCTCAGGGTTTATCTTGTAGTCCAGTACATTATTGTGTAGATCCTTTGTCTGTGTCATCCATGTGGATGAGTCACAGCTAATGCTTGTCCAGTTTGCTCTGTGAGAGCTTGAGAGAAAGTTTTCTCTTCCTGTGACTCTCCCCAGGCACACTTTAGAACTTCAGTCTCTTTCCTCTGTGGCTCCATAATCTCCTTGTTCAGAAAATTTGGAGCTCACCTGAGTTTCATGATGTTACAGTACAGGTTCTCCTATGTCCTGAGTCTTCGCTGATCTTGAAAGGCTAGGGCCAAAATGTTGGCTGGCCTTGTGGCTTTTCTATTTCTCCACCTCTGACTGGTGATCTTAGGTTGTTAACCATCCAGAAGAAAAGCTGATTAGTATCCTGCAGCATATGCCATTCACTTTGCCTTATCATACTCAATTGATTTTACTTGTTGTACGTTACCTTTCGTATTTCTGCTTTTAGCTTCTTATATAGGGAGACTATATGATATTTACACATGTGTGTCTGGTTTATTTCACTTATGAGTATATGTTCAAGTGGCATTAACTTCAGTATAAATGCTTCAAACTTATCATTCTTAATAGCTGAGTAATACTCCTCTTTTGTCAGAGAGGGGCCCGAGCAGATTGCCCTGCTCTAATCTTTATGATTTCTTCTCATCTTTGGGCTCTGAGTTTGGTTTGCTCTTCCTTGGAGGTACAATATTAGGATGTCTGTTTGTTCTTGTTCTCTTTTCCTAATGTGTGAGTTCATAGCTATGATTTTCCTTCTGAGAACTTCTTTCATCGCATCCCATAAATTCTGGTAAATTGTAGTTGAATTTTCATTGAAGTGTACATATTGTTAAATTTCTTGTTTATTTTGTTCTGTGACCCACTGATTGCTGTTTAGGGTGTTGTTTAATTTCCATGTATTTAGCAGTTTTTCTGGTTTCTTTTTTCATTTATTTCCAGTTTCATGCACTGTGGTCAGATAATATGCATGAGATATTTTATGTTTCCTTGCATGACCTGTGGACTCGTATGTGGTCTGTTTTAGAAAATGACCCATGTGCAGCTGAAAAAGTGTGCAATCAGTTGTGGTTGGGTGGAACAGTCTGTATATGTTCCCCAGGTCCATTGTTTCAAAGCTCTGGTTCAGTTCTGCTACTTCTTTTCTAATTTTTTGTCTGGTTGACTTGTCTTTTGAGATAAGAGTGCATTAATGTCTCCTGTTAAGGCTATGGTCTTGGGTATTAGATTTTTAATGTCCATTAATATTTGTCTTGCATAGTTGCATGCTCCTGTGTTTGGTGCACACATATTTATGAGTGTTACCTCTTGCTCTTGCATTTTTCCCTAACCAATATGTCTTCTTTTTTTGTTTGATTATTCTTGGTTTGCAGTTGAGACTGTCTGAGAACAGAATTGGTACTCCTACTTTTTTCTGATGTGCTGTGGCATGCAGTACTGTTTTCGATTGTTTGACTTTAAGCCTATGAATGTCTTTTTGGGTGAAGTGTGTTTCTTGTGTATATTGTTGGGTTTTGTTTCCTAGTCTACTGTGCCAGTCTATTTCTCTTAATTGGTGAATTGAGTCCGTTTACATTGATGGTTATAATTGAAATGTGTTGACTTATGATTGTCATGTCATTTATCTGCTCTTGTTCACTCCTTTTTGTCCTGTGTCCAATTGTTTGTCCTATTTAGTGGGTTCCTTCTGTTCTCATTCATGGTGTTCTGGTCATTGTGGTCCCTCTCTAGAACATCTTTCCACAGCCTGTGTAGGGCTGTCTTTGTCATCATGAAATTCTTATTTTTAATTTGTTGTTGAAGTATTTCACTTGTCCATCAAACTTGAAAGAGTATAATAGTCTGGGCTGGAATTTCTTTTCATACAGGACTTGAAGAACTCTGCTCCATGGTTTCTTGCCTTTATTGTTTGTGTAGAGAAATTGGCTGTAATTCTCATGGGTTTTCCTTTGAATTTGATATGCTACTTTTCTCTAGCAGCTTTCAGTATATTATTCTTGTGTTGGATTTCTGGGATCTTGACTATTATATGTCTCAGTGTGTTTTTAGTTGGGTTGGAGTTATGTGGCATTCTGTATGCTTTGGTTAATTTAATGTTGGATTGGTTCCTCATATTTGGGAAGTTTTCTGCTATTCTGCCCATATTGTTTTTATATCATTTGTATTGACTCCTTTATTCTCATTGCTGCCTATTAATCTCACATTATTCATTTTCACATCATTTTGCAGGTGATGGATGATTTTTTCCTGCATTCTCGTTGTTTTTAAGAGATCCTTTCTCACCTTTTCACTAGCTGCACCAGCATCTTTAAGATCTGAAACTCTGTCTTTGCTTTCACTGAAATGGTTTTGTAGACTCCTAATTGAGATTTTAAGTTCTTCTATATGTCTTTGACTCTGCTTCATCTAATCTGTTTCTTTTCTGTATTGCTCTTCCAGGAATCCGTCATAGTTCTTATCTTCTGTATTTTTTTTTATCAATGTCTTCTTTAGAGTTAGCTATTAATTCTTTTGTTGCAGAATTTTTTCCAAATTGGGTTTCCTCCATATATTTCCATAATTGATTCAGAAGCTATGATTTCAAATATTTCTTTTTTGTTTCATAAATAGTTTGTCTCTGAGTTCCTCTTTACCTTTCTGTTTTGAATAAAGCCATGACAATATTTTAAGAAAGACCCCAGGATTAGAGATTCCAGTCAACCTAGCTATTTACCTCCTGGGTACTTTTCCAGAACAACTGAAAACAGCATACAGCAGTGATAGATGTGCAAATTTGTCACAGCTAAATCATGGAAACAACCCAAATGCCCATCAAATTGGAATGAATAAAACACGTGTAGTATTTTTACGTAATGGAATATTAGTCAGCTATACAAGTATATACTCAAGAATTTATATATAAGCAATGCAAATAGTGAAATAAATAAGACCTGCATGTTCAAATATCATATTGTCTCACTAGTGTAAGAACCTGAAAGACTAAATAAAATCTGAAAAATACAATAGATACTGTGAAAGGGAAAGAATCTATTCTAAGGGAAGAAACAACTGGAATGAGGGAAAGGAGAAAAGAAGGAAAAGGATTATATGCATATATATATAGTCTTTTCTGCTGATGTTTAAGACTTAGTTAAAATGAGATACTTTATTCTGAGGCCCCATAATCTCCTTTTTTAAAAGATAATTTTATTGAGAAACAAATAATGATGAGACAGTTTCAAAACTAATTAGTAGGACAGTTTAAATCATAAATACATTGCATATTGTTGTTTTAGTGGTTGAATAACTAATTTGAACACAACAACATGCAATATGCCAACTGTTGTTGAATTCCTATAATTTTGTTCAGTGAAATTCTTTGTTGTGTATAATGAATTTATTGTTATTTTATTGTTTTAAAACATTAAATTAAAAAGGAATTAAATAATAAGTAAGATAACTAAATCTAAGATGAAGATGGAAAATAAAGATCTGAACTGTACTATATGAGTCAAGTAGAACTAATAGGTGCCTTCAGAAGAGTCTACTCGATTACAGTAGGACATGCATTCTTATCAAGTGCATATGGACATTCTATAGCAGAGCAGGATAGTATCCATAACAATCTATAAGACCCACCTCAGTAAATTTAAAAGAAACAAATTATTAAAATTTGTTTTCTGACAACTTGAAATGAATTATAAATCATTAACAGAAGAAAATTTGGTAAATTTACAAATGTGGAAATTATAGCTTTTATTTTTAAGAATACAAAAAATAGTTTAAAAAACATTAGAAACAATACAGAATTTCACTACACAAAATTTTCATTTTTCTTCTTTAAACAAATCTTTCACATTTGTGTCTGGTAATCTGAACAACTAATTTGAAGATAGCATTATATAATAGAGCAGCCATCATTGAATTCCTACTACTTTGTTTAGTGAAATCTTGTATCGTTTCTAATGTGGTTTTATTTCTCACACTATTCTGTATTCTTTAAGGATGAAAAGTATAGAAACAGAAGGCTAAAAAATGATAGGAATTCAACAACTCACCGCCACGAAGTCTAGGCTTCCTGGAGCTCTGAGAGATCCTCTTGCCTAAAGTACCTACTAATTTCGACATGTTTTGTTGTTTTACATGGTTGGGGGTTAAAAGCATTCACACACTAATCATAGGTAGTAATTCCCTCAGTCAGTCCCCATACTTCTGAGTGCATTTTGAAAGCCGCCTATGCAACCTCAGAATGCGATCAGTGCCCCAGGTACTGTGGGAGGTGACCTGTCATTCAGTCCTTTGCTGCTTGGCACTTGAGGCAGAGGGCATGGAGACAGGACAGGATGAGTATGTCCAGGTACATAGTGGGAAGCTTGTCTTTCTGGTCGCTGTCGGAAGCCCTGGGTACTACTGGCCCATGCTTTTCTGCGTTTGGAAGTAGCATCTGGTGTTTTAGCATCCGAACTGTCTGAAAAATCAGACCTCTGATTCACAGAATGTGGGAGAAGCCCCCTGGCCTGGGCTTGCAGGAAGTGTTTGGTGCCAGGGCCACAATGGAAAACCTGTAGACAGTCTGTAAGGTGGAGTGCGGGGCTGGCTGAGTGTGTCATCCCACCACATTGTTTCCAGGGCCTGACCAGTGAGATCTTGGGAACCTCAGCACACAGAGGGTGCAGGCTACCCAGGTCAGGCCTCGGGGACTGGGAGAAAGCTCTGAGAGAAGGCAGTTTCTGCACCTGTCCCCTCTTAGGTTTCCCTTTTCACCTTTGTGCCTTTATTCTGTTTTTCACTTTCCTGGTTTCCCCCATCAACTTGAGTGAGGGGGCTCAGCTCTGAGGTTCTTTGGTTAGAACAATGCACACCATTCAGCAAGAGCACAGCAAATCAGATACCAACATGTGGGAGCTGGGACTGAGTGTCCGGTGTTCTGGAGAAAGTTTGGAGTCAGGACACCGCCTGGTACCTCACGGTGACAGCACCACTGCATCACCACTTGGTGAATGTTCTGCTGGAGTCTTGTTCAGGCCTACCTTTCAGGGTGTGATTTTGTTTCCTGCCTTTGGTCCTGAGGCTCCCCTGCTGCAGTGCCTTGGCCTTGGTCAGGATGTGTGTCTTGGAAAGGTTCATGGAGCAGGAAGTGGGGCTCATGAGGTATGCCTTCCTTGCCCTTGCTCCAGTAATTAAATTCTCATGGCACAAAGGATACTGGTTCACCAGCTTCTCAGATCTGGCAGGGTTGCAAGCCTTTGTTTTTGTGTGTTGGCCTTGCTGCAGTGGTAGCACTTACTGAAGGAGTCCTTGCTGTCGCACTTGGTCAGCAGGTGCTCCATCAGGCTGGTGATCTCCAGCACCTGCCTGCATTGGCTGCAGCTCATAAGTATGAGGTAGTGCTTCCAGTAGTGCCAGTGCAGGCCCTTTTCTGTGAAGGGCTTACTCTGCTTCCTGCAGAAGATGAACAGATTGTCCAGATAGTGATTGGATAGGACACCCACTGGCACTCCTTTCTGCTTAGGCTCTCCTGGTTCCTGAGCATTTCAAGCATCACTCTCCTCTCCTCACCCTCATTCTTTGCCTCAGTTCCTTTTAGATCTGCCAGCTGCCCTTGCAGGGCTTTGACTTCTTTCTTTTGTTTTTCTGCTTCTTCTTCAGTTACTCTTTGTGTCTTCCTTTCATCGTGGGTGGGTCTGCTATAGATCCTTGTGAACCCCTTGAAGATGATGTTGTAGATGAGGCTCCTGAGTATGCTGCCATTCTCTGGAAAAAGGTACTTTATGAGCCCATGAGGAACTTCATCACACTGTCCACAGTGATACCTGCACCTGCTGTGACCAGGACTTGTAGCAGCCAGGCCAGGAGGTCCACCTGACTCACGGCCAGGTGCACTGAGAAGTTGGGTTTCAGTGGCTGCACCAAGTTGGATAGGTCCACCTGAAGTGCACAGACCTTCTTACACAGGGCCATTTCCTGAATGTAGCTGGAGGCTGCAATGTAGAGGTGGGTGGAGGAGCCCCTGGAGCTGAGCAGGAAGGATTTGCTCTGAGCGGTGTGTGGTTTCCAGTATGCCTGCCTTGTGTTTGGGTGAGCACTGGGTGATGAGCATTTTCAGCAGCTTCAAGGAATCCTGGAAGATTGAGGTCACAATGTCCTTGATGGTTCTACAGATGAGGATGGCAAATACGTGGAATGTGCTCCTTGTGTCCTCTTCGAGCGTTCCTTTTTTTTTTTTTTTTTGAGGAACCGGGGATTGAAATCAGGCCCTCGCGCTTGCCAGGGAAGTGCTTATTCTACTGAGCCATCTCCCTGGGTCCTTCCTCCAAGGTTCTTGTGGGCATCTCTGTCAGCTTTTTATAGAGTGAGCAGTGAATCTTCAAGGCAGCATCGGGTCTTGGAGTAGACTCTTGTGACCAAGCTCTCTCCTAGCATGTTGATGGTTTCACTGGCTTCTCTCAGGATTTTCTGTATCAAGCGTTCCGGATCCCTGTCAAGGATTCCTCTCACAATTTTGCTGGCATCAGCCTAACCAATTTCTGGTCCCACCAGCGCATTCCCTGGCTGTTTGATGGGAGAGGTTGCTCCTGACAGGCCCCGGCCTTGGTGGTGCTCTGTGGAGTGTAGCAGGCAGCACTGGTCTGTTGTGAGCACTTCAGAGGAGTCAGGGTATACGACCCTGGCTGCTCCAGAAGGAGAAGGTACACAAGCATCTCTTCCAGAAGTGGGAGCGAGGGCACAAGCTTTCTGCAGCAGGGATTGCTGTGATAAGCAGCGGGCTAGAGGGGCAGATAGAGAGGCCTTTGCACCTCGTGCTCACCCTGTAGGAGGCCATACAGTGGCAGTTAATTGTACACTTAGAGCTGATAGTGAGCCATCCGTTGCTTCTTTTCCTTGGCCATATCACAGTATTCCTTCTCCATGGTGTAATGCCCTTTTAATGCCCAAGGTGCTCTGTGACCTGCAAAAGGTCAGTGATGGCTTGCTTCAGTTTCTCGGAATGATCAGAGTTCTCCCTTCTGGGTAGCCTCTCACTTCTCATCAACCTGCAGATGGTTTGTATCATGTCAGGGGCTTGGTACATGTCAAAATCTGGCTCACCAAGGGAAGAGATGTAGTCAGTTCTCCCAGTGTAAGTTTCTTTCAGAGCAGGGTCCTTGGGGTTGTGTCACAGGTCATCAGCTTCTCCCTAGAAGTAATGTTTTCATTCCCAAACTCTGCAGGGTCTCCATCAATATTTATTGCAACCAAAGCAACCGGGTTATAAATGCTGTACTTATTAATATGGTTTTGGTGAAAAATCAGCCTCAGAAATTTCCTGACTGAATCTACATACACTGACTTTCATTCTCTGGCTTTGCAGCCTGTCTTGTCATTGTTACAGAGGGAGACATACTACTTGGTACAACAGGAAATACAGGCAAGCTATCACTGATGTAGAGCTCAGTGTTACTTGAGATCATGTACTAGTGAACAAGGAGCTGCAGTTTCCTTATGTTACATCTCTCCAGCACCAAAAGAATAATTTCTTGTGGAAACTGGCAGAATCTTGGTGACCATGATCCACTGACTGTTAGTATGTGGATCATAGTTCCAGATACTGAAGTTTTGTTTTCCCATCCAGAGAGGCTGATCACTAGGAACCTAGTCTTGTGGGGCATTCTGCATGCATGGGCTGCTTGATGCCTGGGACCAGGACATAGAGAACTTGGACAGAGCTCAGAGATCCACTGATCTTAGGTGCCCATACCTACAGGCCCCATTGAGGTGGAAGCCAAAGTCCAGCTTCCCTCACGCACTGCTTTGCTTCCACAGTGCTCTCACAACAACTGGCTGGCTAATATTTTTATAATTGTGTTTGACTAATCTTACAGGCTTATATGTGGTAATCTGAGCAACTAATTTGAAGTTAACAATATGCAATATAAAAATCATTGCTGAATTCATATCATTTTGGTTAATGAAATTGCATATTGTTTCTAAAGTTCTCTCTCTCTGTCTGTCTGTCTCTATCTCTCAACTATTTTTATGTTCTCTTTAAAAATAAAAGAAATTAAAAAGAAAAGATAAGGTGGGCTGAGTATGTTTATAGTTATGTCTGCAACTTCTCTGTTTCATTGGTCCTCAGGTCTGTTTCATTGCCAGTAGCATGCTGATTTTATCACAGTATCTTTGTAGTGTAATTTAAATTCAGGTTTGTGGTGCCTTTTGTCTTTCCTTTGTTGCCCAGGATTGCTTTTGCTATTCTAGGTCTATTCTGATTCTAGATGAATTTTAGGAATGTTTTCTCTATATATGTGAGACATACTAACGCGATTTTAATTGGGATTGGACTTGATCTGTATGACAATTTTGGGAGTATTGCCATTTTCACAATGTTGGTTTTTCCTATCCAGGAGCAAAGAATATTTTTCCATTTTCTGAAATTGTGTTCAATCTCTCTTTTTTTTAGAGTACTGTAATATTCACTCTATCGACCTTTTGTTTCCTTTGTTAGATTAATTCCTAAGTATTTCATTATGTTGGAGGCTATTGTGAAAGATTCAGTTCCCCTAATTGCTTTTTCAGTGTGTTTGTTTTCTGAGTACAGAAATGCCATTGATTTTTGAGTGTTGACTTTATATCCTGCTATGTTACTGAGCTTGGTTTTTTCAATCTCCAAGTGCTGTACTCTTACTAGCATTCAAGGCAGGCTGAGCTCCAGATAGATAAAAGGGCTTTGGTGAACCCTGAGTCGCCCCTCACCATCGTGGGAGCCTGGCAGAGCTTCAGCTTACCCCCTACCCCACTACTGTGGAAGCCAAGCTGAGTATCACACCACGTTGGTGACCTGTACCCTGCTACCCTACTGTCTTGGAAGCTACCCTACCCCTTGCCCTGCCTCCATCGTTATGGGAGCCTTTCTCAGCTGAACCCTGCCCCCATTGTGAGTTTCTTCAGTTGTTCTTTGTCATGGAGATATCTTGTCATTAAATTTGAAAAATTGTTTTATAGGATTCATCAATCTGGATTTGAAGTTGTTTTTTCAGGACCCGAAATACTTCACTACAAGCTCTTCTAGATTTGATGGTTTGTTTTGCGAGTTCTACTGTGATTCTGATGGGCTTACCATTATAGGTGATTTGTTTATTTTCTCTAACAGCTTTTAATATTTTGTTCTTGTGCTGAATTTCTAGGATCTTGATTATTATGTGTGTGTATATAAATTTGTTTTAGTTATGGCAAATAAGAGTTCTGTATGCTTCACTTATCTGTATGTCATTCTTTACCTATGCTTGGGAAATTTCCTACTACTTCTGAAAATAGTCTTTTTCTCTCATTTTTCCTGTTTTGTTTACACCTACCAGTCTTATATTGTTTTTCTTGACATCATCTTGCAACTGTTGTATTGTTATTTCTTGGTCTCTGTTAGTTTTTTTAAATTTTATTTTTTAAAGAAAGTACAAAATACTATTAAAACAGAAAAAATTATAAGTGGTACAGAATTTTACTTAACAAAGTAATATGAATTTCACAGTATTTGTGAAATTTGGTGTTGTCTCCCACTCAGTTATTCACATTACCAGATATATATATATATATATATGTGTGTACAATTGGAAGAAGAAATAAAAAAAGAAAGAACTGTATAGGAAGTTAAGAAAAGAAAAAGAACAAACAGTTGAAAAAAAGACAAAACAAATTATTATCTACTCCTTTCCACAGATCAGCAGATATGCACAGTATAGTTGTCCAAAACATTTTGCTTACAGATCTAAATATATCTCTTTTCCTCCTCCTTTTCCTGTAATCCTCAACTCAGTAACTCTTTCATTTTGAATAAGTTCATTCCATTTTCCCAGTATCTATTGTACCCTTCAGATTCCATTTTGCCTTTCAGGTTCTCACGCTGAGACAATACGCTGTTTGCAAATGTAGGTCTGATATATTTCCCTTGAGTATGTTCTCTAGTTGCATCCATTAACAAAAGATTGATATTTGCTATGTTTTATAGCTAAATGATACTGTTTTGTGTAAAAATACTACACTGCCCTTATTCATTCTTCAGTCGATGGGTATCTGGGTTGTTTCCAGGATTAGCTATAACAAATTGCACTGCTATATAAATGGGTGCACATATGTTGCTGAGGTATGAGGCTTTCAGTTCTTCTGGAAAAATACACAGGAGGGGAATAGGTGGGTTGAATGGGATCTCCAAACCATAGCTTTTTAAGGAATCTCTATGCAGATTTCCATAATGGTTGTAGCAGTCTGCACTTCTACCAACAGTGGACGATTCTTTTTTCTCCACAGCACCCTCAGGGTTTGTTATAGGCTGACTTTTTGATGTTAGCCATTCTTCCAGGGGTGAGACGGAATCTCAGTGTTGTTCTAATTTGCATTTCTCAAATGACCAATGATGTTGAACATTTTTTTCACATATTTATTTGCCATTTGTATTTCTTCCTCTGAGAAGAGTACGTTAATCTCAGATGCCCAGCTTGATTGGGTCTTTGAATTTGGAGGGCCTAATTAAAAAAAAAAATTCTTTATATTTTCTACATAGAAGGCCTTTGTTGGCCTGGTGTCTTAATTTTAAGAGAACTTCCCTTTCTTCATCACTAGGTGCAACATTGTCTTTACGGTCTGAAAGTTTAGCTGTACATTCAAGTGGTTTTGCCAGCTTTCAATGGAATTCTTACTTTCTGAGATATTGTTTGAATTGTTTCATGCATGAATTGTTCTTTACTATATTTTAATTCATTGTTTCCATCATTTTTATTCTTTATTTTTAAAAATCTATGTCTTCTTTAGATGCATTGAATCATTCATTCATGATTGTTATTTCATTTTTTTTAGCTGAGCTATTATTTGTGATCTTACTTCTACTATAGCCCAGTGAAGTTTTTTCTTTATCTCAGTTGCTCTCATTTAAGAAATTTCAGGTGTGTGGTTTCCAAGTTTTGCTATGTCCTTGTCTCCTGGTCTTGGTTTGGGTGGAATGAAGATGTGGGATTGACTTTTGCTCTTCCATTTTCACATTTTCAAAGCTCCCAAATTTACTAGGGCTGAGCTTGCTATGTGTGAAAGTGGGTGTTGGGTAAGGCTCAGCAAGGCTCCTGAAGTTGTCCAGACCTCAGTGTGGTTTCCACAGCAGCGGTGGTGGTGGTGGGCTACAACCCAATAAGTCTCCTTTGATAGTGGGGGATGGGCCACAGCACAGCGAGTCTCCTACAAAAGTGAGGGGTCAGGTATCCAGAACCAAAGACTGTTTTTTTTTTCGTATTTTAGGGAAAGGTCTACTCACTACTAGATCACACTCAGAGTGATTCACCTGTTTACAGTCTCCCAAGAGCTAGGATTACAGGCACGTGTCAACACCCAGTCTCAATTGCTATCTCAGCACATCCTGGGGGTGGGGCTGGCACTGAAGGCTCAGGGATAGAAGCCCTGACCTTTGCACCTGTTTGAAGGCACTTTTATCTGATGAGATACTTTGCTGGTCCTTAAGACTTTGTATTGTTCCATTAGTCTCTGTTTAATTAATTTTAGTTCTGATTTTATTTTTCTTTCATTTTACTGGTTCTCAGTTTAGTTCCTCATTGTTTTTATAGAACTTTCAGTTGTATCATTTGATTGTTAATTATGGGCTCTCTTATTTTCTTATGTATACACTTATAGGTATGAGTTGCTCTCTTAGGACTGCTTACTCTATGTCCCATACTGTGGTATGTTGTTTTCATTTTCAATTGATTTCAGTAACATAAGTTTTCTTAGTATTTCTTTAATCACCTACTGATTATTGAGTGAGTAGTGTTTAATCTTCATGTGCTTGATTTTTGCTATTAATTTCTCCACAATGGGTGATTTCTTCAGTTTTCCCCAGTTAGGGGAAATATACTGTTTAACAGTGAACAGTATTATTCAAGAAAAAGGACAATGTGTGTGCATGTTGTGAAGTGACTTCACAACAGCAACAATCACAGTTAAACTCTATGATGAAGGCTGTTCTAAGTGAGTACAGGGGAAAGAAAACTGTAATAAACTTGGTAAGGTGCAGTGCAGTAACAAACTCTGTCATAAAGACAAAGAATGAATGCCTGGTCTGAGTCTAGGTGGTAGTGTAAGCCCAAGAAAATAGAAAGATGACATGCTGGATGCCAGATAAAAAAGTGGTTCTACAATTACATGCAGCCTACAGAGGGTCATCATAGTAGAATAAATTCTATCTCAGAATGATAGTGAAGAAAAAACAGGCTTTCTGACACCACATGAAGAGTTAATGAGAGTCTACTGGAGAAAACTTGACTGACTGCTATACTTATTTATTTAGGCCAAAAAAAAATGTAGTTTTATTTGGTAAAGGGAAGAATTTGTTAGAATATAATAGTTATGCAGAAGTTTTCCCAGCGATCCCAGGGACCCAGAGCCAGAGCAGCTTGGCCGGTGAGTGAGAGCTCCAGGCGCCCATCGCCAGAGGGACCTCTACCAGCAATCCCCTTTCCCAGTGATCCCATTCCATCCCTAGTCCCAGACAGAGTGCAGCTCGAGCAGGAACCAACAGAAGGGAACCACAGGAACTGTAGCAAAAAGGAACTGAATACAACAGCTAGATCAAGGCCAGGCATATCTGGATAATGTAATAGACTGGCACCCGAATCTCATTACATGCTAAGGTTATAGCAGAAACCAAAGCTCTACACCAAAGGTCAGAGGTCAGTGCTATACAAAATGACAAGGGCAAGGAGAAAAAGGCAATCTCAGGCCTCCAGTAAACCAGTAAATGCAGAGGACACTAGCTCAGCTGAAATGAACCAATTGACAGATACGGGAAGTAAGGGAACAACAGCAGAAAGGTATAGAGGAACTCAGGTGAGAAGTAATTTTTGAATAAAAAAAGGAATATCTGAATACATAGCATCTGAAATAAAGAATCAAATGCAGAAACATTTTGGGGAAAATCAATGCTCACAGAGAACAAGTACACAGAGCACCATTCCACCTGAAACATGAATTAACAGTGTCTGAAGCAAAGAAACAACAGCAGAAAGGTCATGAGGAACTCAAAGCAGAAATAATTTCTGAAAACAAAAAAGAATTCTTTGAAAAAAAATTCTTTGAAATCATAGCATCTGAAATGGAGAAACAAGTCCAGAAATATACTTAGGAAACCCAAATTGGAAGGAACTCTGTAGAAAAAAAATTAACAACTACCTCTGAAGAAGACACAGATATAAAAATTGAGGAGATCAGAAATATGATGGATTCCTTGAATGAGCAATACAGAAAAGAAATAGAACTTATGAAACAGAGTCAAAGAGATATAGAAGAACGAAAAATATCAATCACAAGTCTTCCAAACTGTTTGAGTAAAAGCAAAGACAGAGTTTCAGGTCTTGAAGACACTAGTGAAGCTAGTAAAAAGGTGAGAAAGGATCTCTTAAAACCAACTAGAATGCAGGAAACAATAATCCATCATCTGCAAGATGAGGCCAGGATGATGTATGTGAGACTAATTTGTATCACTGAGAATGAAGGAGTCGATACAAATGACATAGAAAAAATTTGGGGAGAAATAATTACAGAAAACTTCCCAAATATGAGGAAACAATCCAACATTCAAGTCACCGAAGCATACAGAACACCAATTAACTAAAACTCAAGTAAAAACACACCGAGACATATAATAGTCAAGATCCCACAAATCCAACACAAAAATAATATACTGAAAGCTGCTAGAGAGAAGAAGGAGCTGACATTCAAAGGAAAACCCATCAGAACTATAGCTGACTTCTCTACAAAAACCATGAAAGCAAAGAGAGCATGGAGCACAGTTCTTCAAGTCTTATATGAAAACAAATTCCAGCCCAGACTATTGTACCCTGCAAAACTCTCTTTCAAATTTGATGGAGAAGTGAAATACTTCCACGACAAAGAACAACTAAAGAATTTCATGATGAGAAAGCCATCCCTTCACAGGCTGCTGAAAGATATTCTAGAGAGAGACCAAAATGAAAAGAACTCCATGAATGAGAACAGAACGAACCCACTAAACAGGACAGACAATTATACACAGGATACAAAGAAGTAAACAACAGCAGGTAAATATCATGACAAACATAAGTAAACACATTTCAATTATAACCATCAATGTAAATGAACTATATTCACCAATTAAGAAAAATAGACTGGCACAGTGGATTAGGAAACAAAATCCAACAACATG
>PVKA01044171.1:0-16344 GCA_004027165.1 Ctenomys sociabilis | reverse complement strand
GGATATGGTCGACAATTTCTTTGAATAACTCCCTATGGTTGCAGAATGCTGGACTGTGTTGGATTGTGGTGTCGAGTTCAAGCACCTAAGGTAGTTGAATGTCAATGGAGTGCCCACTTTTGACAGGTGTAGACAAAGGAAGGGTTGTAGAAAGAAAAAATCAGGATGTGTGTGTATAGAAAGTACAGTTGGGATAGATAATGCTGTGCTTCTACATAATTCTATGATAGGCAAGATCTGCACTAATGGTGGTTGGACAGGATATTATGTCGGCTTTTAGTGCTATGGTTATCCACTAGGTAAATAATTATTGAATTTTTGATGTAATTACAGCTATAAAAAAACCTGTAAATATAATATCATGTATGCACCTTGTACAATACCAAAACGTTATGAAAACAGTTTGCTATGTATTAATTCATCAACTCTGTATGGTTAAGGTGTTTTGAAACTGTCTGATTGACATTTGTATTTCAATAAAATAAAAATAAATGAAAAAAAAATATATATAATAGTTTATATATATGCTTTATAATTTTTTCTCTTTTTAGCATTCTAAAAGTCCTTGAAATCAATGGCCATTGTTTCCTTCATTCATTCATTATTTTATTCATTCATTCATTCATTCATTCCCTCATTCATTTTCTTTATAGAGTGGACACTTGAAACAAGATGGAAAAATTTATTATGAACAAAAATACTGACTGAATCTGTGAACAATGAGGAAATTGACTGAAATGAGGTAGTGTAATTAGTCAGAGGTACATCATGGAAGGTCATAGAAGTCACTGTCAGTAGTCTTAAGATTTGGTTTTGAGGACAGTGGAGGCCTTCTTAGGCAAGAAATAATATGGTCTTCTGTAATTTTCTCCCATATTTCTATGAAGCCATCAGCTCACTTTAAACACGCAGTAGAGTTTACTCTTCAGTCACGCATAAGCAAAACCAAAGTGCAACAGTGATTGATCACACTGACTGGCACTGAGCATTTAAGAGGTAGCTAGGTTCTAACCCTCTACTATTCTAGGGGTCAGGCTGGGAAACCCTACAAATAACCATTCTATAGTCTTTTTATCTATGAAAAAAGAAACTAGAAAATCTTATCAACTTAAATTAGCAGATCAATTTACATGGATGGCTAAAGACAATAAATTCAGAATCCAACCACTGTCCCTAAGCAATTTTTTTTGAAAAGAGGACATTTGGAATAGCATAATTTTAAAAATGTTTAAACTCTTTAATGAGTTGAGAGAAATTTATGTCTCTTTCACTTAATAAAAAAAACCACAAAACAGAAAAGTACATTATCCTAAAAATGTAGAAAAGTGCATATTTCTTCATAGATAGAGCTCTTCCTAGCTAAAACTATTGATATGCATGTTAATCCATTGAAGTGCACAGGGACACTGCAATGGCATTCTGTTAGCCAACGAGCATCTCTGCAATACATAGAGACCACTGTCAATTTTGTTGGGACAACGTCCTGGGAATGGTCTGTATTATGGAAATGTTTTCTTCTGCTGTCTCTTTGCTTGAGTTATCAGTCTGCTTGTAGACCCTGTGTGGTTTTGTGCTCCTTTATGTTTGGCTTTTTAAAGGGGAGGATCTATTATCCTCTAAATAAACTTTCCATCCATGGAAAATCCATTTGAATTTTGATGTTTTCCACTCTACTTTGTACCTTTCTAATCTTTGGGGCACAACAGACTTGGTATTTGTGTTCCCAGTAGCTGGATTATTATATAACTAATTTAATATTTTGACAGCACTTTACTCCAATGGTAAAACATAGCTGCTGTTTACTAGGGTCTTTGAGGCAGGATAAAGTCTCATGAAAACAGAGCATTTTTAAAGAATGCCAATGCAGCTTTGAAAAGGAAGCTCTAATTTTGATGCATTAACTTGCATATATTCAAATGATTTAGCTTTTAATCCTACAAATACTTTAGCTTCTACTCTTAAGAAAACATTTTTTCGTACTTGATAGCTATATGAAATTTAGGCACAAATGACAAATATATCTTTTAAATATATTCCTCAACTCTTTAGCCCAAAGTCAGAGTATGTGGTTGCCTCAGTTACTCTTCTCTCATTGTTCGGACAAAGTACCCAACACCCAAAATGAAGGAAGGAAAGGTTTATTTAGCTCACAGTTAGTGGAGGTTTCAGGCCATACTGGGCTGGCTCCAAGGTGTAGGGGCACATGGCAGGGGTCAGCCATTCATGGTGGAAGAAAATAGCAAGGAGCAAATGCAGGAGCAGTGGCTGTGGCAGCAGAAACAGAAGCAAGCCTCTCTCCCTTGCTTAAAATGCATTCAGGCTCTCTGCTACAGGCTGCATGCAGCACCCACACCCACAATCCTAGCACTGGATCATGAATTAATCACAAAGTCTAGAAGCTGCCCCATGACTGCATGAGGCTTTGGAGGGACAACTAGACATGTACTGTAACAGTGGTCATTCACTAAATTCACCACTTGCTGGTATAAAATTATCTTACCATTTTCAACACATAGTAATCACTGTGCAGTTTATTTTGTACTGTACTGACCAATTTCACAAGCCCCCAAATAGTATCAGTCAGGATGTCATAATCCGTTACAGCAAAGTTAAGTGTGGTATCTGGAGACAGTAGATTTGAGTTAGGGTTAGAGACAAGATTGTGTTAGCTTTATACAGACTTAGAATTAGGATGTGGGCTGAGATCACAGTTAGGATTTCATTTCAATTCAGAATTAAATTAAGATAGACTTTAAGGTGAAGTTTAAATTTGGGGCTCAGTTATAGATTTCTATCTTCTCATTCTATTTTATCACCAAGAGAAAGACAGTTAATTTAATTGTGTCTGATTCCTCTCATTTACAAAAGGGGACTGATACTGCTTAAACTACATGATTGCTTCAAAAACTAATAGCATAATCAATACATAGTGCTTAAAAGAGCGTTAGACACAATGGAAAAGCTGAATTAAATTAGCAACTTTTTTCTGTCAAATCTGAGCCTTACAATCGCTCTAGGCTCAGCCAATGCTGCTCTGTGACCAGTGTTTCCCTTGAGGTCTCAGCAATGACTGAGAAAGAAGAGCGGCCTTCTCCTCTGCTGGGCACTTTGGCTCCTGGCCCTCCATCCGCCCTGGCTAAGGGTTAGACCCCAAAGAACTGTGTCCCCATGATATCCCCACAGTGTCCCCAAGCTTGGAAGTGCTGCTTTCACATCCAGGGGCGTCACCTCCCAGCCAGGGTAGCTGTGCATTCTGAAGCTCTGTTCCAAAGGAGGAGATTACAGTCTAAGTCTGTCAAGTCCCCATCAGCGCAGAGAGCTGAGAAGGCAGCCTTGTCTTGAACCTTTCACCCTGCTGCACAACCAGCTTTGAAACAGGACCTATCTTCCAATCCCAGTCATTTCCTGCCCCAGAAAGTACCAGCTGAGTTGTGGTGTTTGGCAGGACACGGATGCCAAAATGCAGTCCTCTGAGGCTGCAGCTCAGAGTGGCTTACTTTTCTCATTGCTGAGACAAAATACCCAGCACCAATAATCTCATGCCCTTAATCTCAGTCTTGAACTATGTATCAGTCACACTCCAGATTCAGCCACCTTTGGCAAAACTCTTGTGACTGCATGACACCGGGGAGAACATTAGTCACAAACCATTATACAGGGATCCCAGGGATGTCTCTCAAGGTTGGTGTTCATGACTTCAAATCAACCAGAGAGCTTGAGGAAGTGAACGACTAAGCAAACACATGCACACAGTCAAGCAAACACACACAGACATATATGCACAACACACACAGATGTCCAGCATAGGAAAAGGCATAGGAAGTTCTTGTCAAACCTTTCCTAGCTAGAGGCTCCATATTCTTTTAATAATTTCTGAGTTTAGAGCTGTCACTGGAATTGATTTTCCCAGGTCTAGAATTGCCTTCTTTTTATAGTTCTACTATGGTCAAAATGTCCAAGGGTCCACGTGTTATCTGCCTGGTCATCAAAGTGGCAGCGTTTGAAAACTTTGAGGAGGAGGAGGGGCCTCCTGGGAGGGCTTGGGCTGTTGGGCGTGTGCTCTACTGCACATCTCTTCACATGGATCTCATTTGATCTTTGGCTTTTCTCTCGAGAGGAATGTTGTGAAAAAAACAAGGCCAGGCCCTCCTCCTCTCCCCTGGTTGGAGATGTGACCCTTTCTCTACAGGCACTCAATTGGCTGGTCTCTCCCAAGTTACTCACTAGAACATACACAGTACGTATTGGGCTTCTATTTTTCAAAAACATACACTGCACAAAACTATTTTGTTATAAAATTAGCCTGCCTCAGGTATTTCATAATAGCAATGGAAACTGATAAATACACTTGTGTTTATGATCTACGTCTGTGATTCTCAGAGTGGAAGCCACAAATTGTAGCCACAACTGCCACTTCTAGAGAAAGAGGCAAAGGTGTTTGTAAAGGTAGGGAAAGGAGAATGCCATAGAGCTTGTGTCTTGCATAGCTACTTTTAATACGTTGGCTAAAATGTTCAGATTGTTATTCACAATGTGTTGGCTGCCCTTCATGTTTCTTAGTTCTGTTGTACTATAAGTATAACATTGAGGAAAGGAGTCATGCACCAGTGTGCTAGCTTCCTTAGAGGTAACAAATAATCTTCAAGAGGAAAATTATTTCTTGAATCTGAAGTACTCACAACCCAGATCAAGGCAACTGTTTAGCCCAAAGAAAAGTGTCTGTCTGAGACTTCTGTGGAACTCACAGTGATCTTCAAATATCCTGATGGAAACTGGAGAGGAACACCCTTGCCTTTTGAAGAAGCAAGTGTTTATTCAGGCCAGTGGAGTTCCACTTTAATTGGAGGAGTAATGAGCTATCACAAGAATGAGGCAACAATTTTTAAGAGCTAATTCACACTAAGAAGGGAAAGGAACTGTGAACTGAAGCAGCTCAAGCACTCAAAATACACAGCCTCAAGGGCCCCTTCTCTGCCTCATCTGTGATTCTAAGCTACTGTTACTGTCCTGCCCAGCACAAAAGGAGGAGTGGCTACAAGACCCATCCTCTAGAAAGTGAGTGGGAAGGCAATGGATGAGGATGAAGAGCATCTGGCTAGGGCCACCACAGGGCCACAGAGCAGAGCAGTGGTGCTTTGGGCCACCTACAGCAAGGGTGTGCTGCAAGGGTGCTGTGGCAGAGGCTGGAACAGGTCTGGGAGCATAGGGCCATGCCCCAGGGCAGAAACCTGGCCATGTTTTTCATGTCATGGACACCAAGAAATTTAAAGTAGTGCAGAAACAATTGTCAACAGCAAAGCGATTATGTAATACCTTCAATAAGCACATTTAATTTCCGTTCCCATGACTGAGTAAACACAGAATAAATAAAGTGCAAGCTAAAGTCAGCAAATCTGAGTTGCTGATCGCCTTCCCTTAGTTTCTCCATCTTCTTGTCTTCCTTCACCCAGTAGCCACTCAGGACTCCACAGTGTCACTAGCGGTGGGACAGTGTCTTCCTTCCCTGACATTCAGTGTAACACAGCAGGTCTTCTGTGTCTGCACATGTGGGGACCATGCAGTCACTCAACCATGGGTACAAACTATCCAGAAAATGAGCCAACCTGTGCTGAACACACTCAGAGCTTTCCTCGTTGTTCTTCCCCACACAGTCCAGCATAACAGCTACTTATATAGCATTCACATTGCGCTAGACATCATAAGTCATCCAGTGTTACGTATACAGGAGGAGATGTGTAGGCTACATGCAAACAGTACCACATTTTATATAAGGAATTTGAAAATCTGCAAATCCTGTTACATGTGGGGCACCCTGGAAGCCTGCCCATAGAGACACCAAGGAAAGATTGTGGCTGTAATGGAAAAAGCATACTATTAATTAATACAGCCTTACAATGAGCCTTTTCTGCTTTTTTGACCTCATTAGTTTTTACAGTGAGACTGAGCTATCACAAATCCAGTATATTTGCATCATGGATTTTTTTAGATGATCTAATGACACATAAAATTCTTGGTCCATGACTTGGGTGTTAACAAATCTTACTAAAGATTCAAACACATTAGAATAACACTTCAAATAGAAGTGGTGTGTGCTAGGAGGTTGTCATTGTCTGCTTCCAGCTGCGCATGAAGCATTAATAAGCCTCTGTGTGTGTGTGTGTGTGTGTGTGTAATGTGTGTGTG
Source organism: Ctenomys sociabilis (assembly GCA_004027165.1). Taxonomy (NCBI): domain Eukaryota; kingdom Metazoa; phylum Chordata; class Mammalia; order Rodentia; family Ctenomyidae; genus Ctenomys; species Ctenomys sociabilis. Next base: position 10,161 of record PVKA01044171.1, on the reverse strand, counting down.
TGTCTTTGTGTGTGCATGTGTGTGTCCATGCATGTGCATCCATGCAGTATGTGTGTATGTGTGTGTAGCCATTGGGCACCGTAAGTATAGCATTTTCCTTAATTCTGACCTTATGGAAGCACATACATGGTCAAAGGAGGCAAAATGTTTAAAAGTGCCCCTTTCTAGTAGAACAAGTGTGGTCAGTGAAGCGTGAGAAGGGAAATCTGGGTCACTTTTTAATAAAAAGTAAGTGTTTTTATCACAGAGATGACCTTTACAGTGGCCTTGTTAAAGCAGCTTTCTGGTATTTGCTTTCCACTTTTATAAAAATAGGCTTCCCAGCAGCAGTGCAGCCGGCATCACCATTCCTCTGCAGGAAAGCCTGCTCCCTTTCTTCCTTTGCACTGACCACCTGTGGAACCTTATTCATGGCAGCTCAGGTTTCTCAGCTTCCATTCCCTTCCACAAAGGAAAGAGGAAGTAACTATATCTGTGCCGTGGTGTCATGGAGGAGGATATGTGGTGGTGCGGGCACGGAGGGTGGGAAACCCCTCCACAGTTAGGCAGCTCACACCAGCTGCGATTCCCAGACGTACAGGTTCTCCAGGGAGTAAAAAATCCAGAATTTCCCACTTCATCATTTCAGTTTTTATAAAACTTTCCTCTATTTCCTCTATTAAGAATTTTCTAGAACTTGGTCCTACTTGAAGCCCTGAGTGCTTTCACCCATGACAGACACGTCTAGGCACTGGCCCTCCTCTTCCTTCATTCACAGAGCATGAAGGTGTACAGCATTGGCACTGAACAATGACTCAGGACATAAGTGCATCTGAGTGAAGGATCCTCAACTTGGGGACCTTGAGACTCACATACATATTATTTTCAAGTAAGGCTCATGTATAAAACACAAGACAGCTGACATCAACAAGGTAGGCAATTGTCTGTGGCCTGGTAACCCTGATAATCAACTATCTGTCCCAGGATTCATCTACTCTAATTCACTTCTTCAACACATGTTCTATATCGTTTGTACTCAAGGGCTAAGTGGCTGCTAACCAGATCATTTGAATGATTGAAAATTAAAAATAGATCAACTGAGTACTGCTCAAAGTATTCAAAGACAAGAACTTTTAAGAATCTCTTTTCACATTTTGGTAAGAATACATTAGGTTAAAACCTCCTCTACAGGCACCCCACTTCATCTGGAACTCTGTACAGCGGGAAGATTGGGACTTACCTTGTACCTGCTGCCCTGCCACTAAGGAGCACGTGTCGATCAACAGCCAAGCAGCAGCTGTTAGCTGTGCTAAGGGCAGTTTAGCATGTAGTCAGAAATTGTAGAATTTTAGAATTAAAAAAACGGAGACCACCTAGTCTAACTTGGTTGTGTTACTGAAGAGACAGAAGGCTAGAAAGACCTCTCTCTCCATCAAGATAGGCTTTGTGTTCTGTGGTTAAGGAAAAAGTCCGATAGTTGTGGTGAAACTCACCTCCACAAGAGTAAATGGGGTGACAGGCATCTGTGTCATGTCATTTAAAATAGCCTTGTCTGGGTTGTGCTGTTGCGAGGTTGCCTGTGAGATCAGTGTGGTAGGCCTAGAATTATATCCTGACTTAATAAATTGGAGAAGCCAATGGTACAGCCTGTGTTCTTCCCCAGCAGTGTCTACATCCAGTGCACACTGAGTCATTGTTCAGATAAGCTGCTGTTTTGTACCATCCAGAGACTAAAAAGTAATCCCAGCACTCAGGATGCTGAGGCAGAAGGTTGATTCAGGTTCAAGGCCAGCTTGGGCTACATAGTAAAATTAAAAAGGGAACCTTTCCTCAGAGATGTCAAAAACAAACAAATCCACATCTGGGTCTCATGCTTCTTGCTCAAGATTAGCATCTGCATCTCATTCTTGTTCATTTTTGAAATCACGATCCAGAAGCCAATCTGTCTCTGATCAAGGAAGCGTAGGCTGAGTTCTAGGTCTCGTTCCAGACCAAATTCTCCAGCTTATAATAGAGAAAGGAATCACCCCAGAGTGCATCAGAATTGAGATTTCTGAGGTCACAGCAGAGGCTATCAAAGGCCCTGTTATTTCTGAGGGTGCGGCAGAGGCTTCTACCCATGGAGCCAGTGTAACCTTGGAGACTATGGAAACTACCATTCTAATTGGCAGAACTATCAGCAAGCATATAGTCCTCATTGGGGCTGGTCTCGATCCTGGTCTCCAAAGAGAAGGTCTCCTTCACCAAGGCCCAGGTGCCATTCTAGAAACTCGGACAAGTCATCTTCTGACAGGTCAAGGCGCTCCTCATCTTCTTGTTCTTCCTCCAACCACAGCCAAGTCGAATCTTCTAAGCGCAAATCTGCAAAGGAAAAAAAGTCCTCTTTTCTGGCCATCTCAAGCTGCTGGGGATAACCAGGGTGACGAGGCCAAGGATCAGACCTTCTCTGGAGGCACCTGTCAAGATACAAAAGCACCGGAGAGTTCAAAGCCATGGCCAGACACTATCATCTACAGCACTGGTTCTGCATCATGAGCCTCTGGGGTTTCTGACCTGAGTCCCTGGGAGTGAAGCCCAGCTCTCAAGAGCCCTCTTCAGTTTGTGGTGGTGAGGTAGTGGTCACCCTGCCCTAGCCCTGCGCCAAAACCTAATCTTCCACTTTCCAGCACATCCCAGATGGGCTCATCTCTGCCAAATGGTGCTGAGTACCAGTCTGGGAGCCATCAAAGTCAGGTCAACCATGGCTCTGGATCTTTGAGTCCATCCATAAAAAGCCCTGTGGGTAAGAGTCCACCAGCCCCTGGCTCCACTTCTGGCTCATCTCAGAAGAAGGAGAGTGCTACTGCAGGAGGAGCAGCCTATACTAAGAGGTATTTAGAAGACCAGAAGACAGAGAAAGGGAGCTTCTCTGACATGGATGCAAAAGTGAAATCAGATTCATTTGCTTCCAAAACTGATAGTGAGAAACCCTTTAGGAGCAAAAGGTATAAGCTCCATGATGACTTTGAGAAGGTGGCAGACTTCCACAAGGAGGAGAGGGATGATCAAGATAAGGACAAAACTAAGGAAGGAGGGAATCTGAGTTTGATGAAGAACCCAAATTCATGTCGAAAGTCATAGCTGGTGCAAGTAAAAACCAGAAGGATGAGAAATCAGGCAAGTGGGAGGGCCTGATGTGTGCAGGGAAGGAAAAGCAGAGGAGATCAGAGGAGTTGGAGGAGGAGTCCTTCACAGAGAGATCCAAAAAAGAAGAGTGGGGAGGGGCCAAGAGGAGTGAAAGTGGGCACCAGGGTTTTGTGCCTGAGAAGAATTTCTGAGTGACTGCGTACCAGACAGTGCAAGAGAAAAGCTCATCACCTCCCCTCAAGAAGACCTCTGAGAGCCGTGAGAAGCTGGGAGCCAAAGGAGACTTTTCCTCAGGAAAATCTTCATTTTCCATTACTCGAGATGCCCAGGTCAATGTATGCATGGATTCATTCGATGAGGACCTTGCATGACCCAGTGGTTTATTGGCTCAGGAACAAAAGCTTTGTCAGGATCTAGTTCAAAGCAACATAAAGGAGCAGGAGTTTTGTTCCATTTTTCCGGCACATTCAGTCAGTTCAGTCTCAGCGTAGCCCTTCAGAATTGTTTGCTCAGCATACAGTGACCATTGTTCATCATGTTAAAGAGCATCACTTTGGGTCTTCTGGAATGACATTGCATGAACGTTTTACTAAATACCTAAAGAGAGGAGCTGAACAAGAGGTAGCTGAAAACAAGAAAAGCCCAGAGATACACGAGACAATAGACATTTCCCCCAGTACATTCAGAAAGCATGGTTTGGCTCATGATGAAATGAAAAGTCCTCGGGAACCTGGCTACAAGGCTGAGGGAAAATGCAAAGATGATCCTGTTGACCTTTGCCTTGATATTGAATGTCATAAAAAACATAAGAGAGATCTTAAACCAGGTAAATCAAGAGAATCAGTGTATTCCTGAGACTCAAGCCATTCAAGGGAAAGGTCCACTGAGAAAACACATAAGGGATCAAAGAAGCAGAAGAAGCATCGGAGAACACAAGACCGGTCCAGGTCCTCCGCCTCCTGCTCCTCCCAGTCATCTCACTCCTACAAAGTGGAGGAGAATCCTGAAGAGAGGGAGGAGAAAGAAGAGAGCACCACAGGCTTTGACAAATCCAGACTGGGGACCAAAGACTTTGTGGGTCCAAGTGAAAGAGGCAGCGGCAGAGCTCGGGGAACTTTTCAATTTTGAGCCAGAGGGAGAAGCTGGGGCAGAGGCAACTATTCTGGTAACAATAACAACAACAGTAACAGTGACTTTCAAAAGAGAAACTGGGAAGAGGAATAGGATCCAGAGTACACACCCAAAAGCAAGTGTTATTTGCATGATGACTAAAAAGGTGAACCGAGGCCAGGGCCGAGGAGCCTTTCCCTGGGGTCAGGGCCTGTTCATGTTCCAGAAATCCAGTATAAGCCCCAAGTGGGCTCAGGATAAGTTCAGTGGGGAGGAAGGGGAGATTGAAGATGAGAGTAGAACAGAGAACTGAGAAGGACAATGTACAGCCCACAACTGAGTAGGGGCCTCTCTTGATGGGAGCCCTTGCCCTGAGGGAGAGGCACGGAGAAGGAAAACGGCTGTTGAGGAGCCTCAAGAAGATTCTGAACATCCCACCCCACCCCCACCAGCCATACAGAACCCTATTACAGAGGAAAGTGTCACTGGTGCTGTGTCCCACAGGACAGGGGAGGCCACCACAGAGCCTGGGGTCAGGTACAGCTCTCAGCATAACATGACATGTTGGGGTCTAAAAAATATAAATAAATAAAATAAAATAGCCTCATCTGACGTTATTTGACCCTCAATGTTGTACCTCAAAGACAAAGACAAGGGTGCGGGAGGGGAGACCTGCTCTAGCGATTGGGCTTTTTGGCTGCTATGGAGCCCTCTGAATCTGTGCAGAGGAAGGTCGGAAGTGGGCTTGACTTGCCACTCCCACCTGATAGAAAGAAATCGCAGGGGAAAACAGCAGTCGCCATCACAGGTAGTTACGCTACCCTAAACGTGACACACTCAGATGAGGAAACTAAAAGCCTTGGTGATGGGCCACATAGGAATTTGCTCTACCACAAAGAGTCCTGGAGCAAAATCTAGCTGTGAGGAGGCCACGCCCTGCCGTAGAAGAATGGGAGCATGGGGCTAGAGCTGACCCAGGTGTGTAGAGCCGCTTTTCTACTGTAATAAATTTTTTCTTGGCTGACCTTTTACTCTTAAAAACAACCTTCCCATCCAATGGAGAAAAGCATTATGTTTCTGTGGAAATCCAGAAACAGAGTTTGAAAATTTACAGAATTGATCATTCAATTGGCAGAACTGATCAATAACATCAATAAATTGACAGCAATTGATTGAAAATTCATACCGCACAGAATTAATTAATTAACTTTTTGGCTTAGCACTAATGTGAAAAGAGAGCTCCATGATTACCACAGCAGGGTAATTCCATGTGCAGTTGAGAAGAATAGCAAACTAAGTGTATCTGATTTTGAAGTGTGTCTGCTATAAATTTAAATGTGCAGAGTTCAGCTGTTTTTAGGAGAATCATTTTACATGTACCAGAAATTATTCTCAGGTTTTGAATGCATACCAATGATTATAAAACCATCCTTATATTTATTTTATTTTTGTATTTTGTCATGCATCTTTCTTCTCATTTATCATTAACTGACTACCGGTACATAGAATATTTTTTTGCTTAAGAGGACAGAAAATGTATTGTAACTTTTGTTATGAATTAATTGACTGACATAGATGTCGTGCTTGATATAATCCCCAGCACCTGGCTGTTCATACTGTTCACCGATTCACCAAGTGCCCAGTCCATTGCTGGAGTGAACCCCATTTGTCCCGTGGTAGGTTCTACCAGCGTGTCAATGGAGAAGAATGGCTATGATCTAAGCAAAACACCCAAAATTAATCCACAGTTTTTCTTTGAAAAAAAATGACAAGCCAGCTAAAGCTACGTAGGATTTTACACAGTGATGCTGATGGAATAGGTGTGTGCAAGCAGGTCACTCACACAGCAGTGCCTGCAGCAGCTGGTGCTATCAAATGAAAACCTCCTGCCTGCGTGAGACTGGGTGGCCTCCTTGATTTTTGTGATCTTGGGCTCCTCACCTGAGGACATTACCTTCAGCTGACCATCCTTACTTGGTGGCTAAGACTCACTTGTACTTGGTGGTGCACGCCTGTAATCCCAGCACCAGGGAGGCTGAGACATGAGGATTGCTGCCAGTTCAAGACCAGCCTGGGCTACAAAGTGAGCCTAAAGCCACCCTGAACTGCATAGTGAGATTGTCTCAAAAACAATAAAAATAAAAGGACTAGCACCAGAAAGTTTGTGCTCTTTTTCTTCTTCTTTAATTCATTTTTACTCCTGAAGTCAGTACTGGGGGCTGAACACAGATCTCCACAATGTTAAACAAGATTTTTGCTGCTGAGCTCCACCTGCTAGCTTGCACACTTTCTCCTTCTGCATACAGAATCTAGTGCGAGCTCACAGCATGAAGGGAGCTAAAAGATAACCTTGCTAGACGCCACATCAACTGCACTGTGACCTCAGTCTTCCCAGCACCTAGAACTGTGGGGACAGAGTCTTCATCCCAGTGCTTTGGCTCTGATTTTTATTACATCCTCAAAAGCACAAAATGCAGAAAGCAAACAAGGCAGAAGTCTCCAGGCACTAAAATCAAGAAAAAAGATGAAATGAATCATGGAGAGAACTGTAAGGAATTCTTAAGGATATCTGTATAGCAACAAATTAGATAACTCCAATGAAACTGAAAAATTATTAGACACAAACTATTGAATTATGTGAAGAAGAAATAGAAAAACTAAGCAATCCTATGGGATCAAATCATCAACAAAATAAAGGCCAAAGAGAAAGCCAGACTGAGATAGCTTTGGTGATGCACCTGTGACAGGCTTAAATGAGAATTAACACCTCTCCTGCACAGACTGTTCCAAATATTTTACAAATATTTTAGAAAAAAAGGGATGATTCTTCCAGCCCACTCTACAAAGCCAGGATGCTGCTACTGCCAAAACCACATAGCCCCTATACCACATAAAACCACATAAGCTACAGACCAATTTCCCTAGAGATATAAAGGTAAGATTCATACAAAATATCAGCAAAAACAAGTTCTGCAATATATAAAAAAATATTGTACACTATGACCCAGTGCAATTTATCACAGGAATGAAAGCTTGCTTTGTCATTTGAAAATAAATTAACATAAAGTAGCCTATCAAAATGAAGGACATAGCTGTTGACTGAATGTATGTCTCTCTCTCTCTCTAAAAAGAATCATGCTTGATGTTTTATAAAAGACTGATAAAAAGTATTTTTCCTTGCTAACTCTCCCTACTCAGGGAAAAAAGAGCTGGGCACTTCTTGAAAATGTAAGGCAAAAATGCAGCTATGATATCTGGGGCAAATGGTGGCAGCTGAGAGAGACAATGGAGTGTCAGAGCCAAGAAGAAAATCTGTGGAGTTTGTTTTTTCAGAAATTAGGGCATTTGAAAACTGCAAGATGCTGAGAAACATAGACAGGCAGAGCTCATGCTCGTGGCAGGCCTGAGTGGACCCTCATTTTCCCCTTGCTTGGCTCAGGCAGGACCTGGGTGTCCATGTGTGCCAGCCACTGTTAGCTTAATTTTGCAGACCTGTGATACTGAGAAAACTAGACACAGAGGTCCTGATTCATTACGATGTTGTCATTATGCTGTGCAATTTTTCTAAGCAGTCTTATTGTGCCAGATCCTGAGTTGCATTTACTGGTATGAAAGCAGAGTAATAATTAAAATGCTTAACATGCAGTTAAATAAGCCCATAACATTAATTAAGCATTTGGAAAAATTTCAAAGAACACATAGAATGTATATTTGATCAATTTTCACAGGAAAACAAACATTAAAATAATAATCTTATATCGTAAATGAAAGAAATCAATTTGGATTTTGCTTATAATATTGAAATGCTTATTGAATTTAGTCCAATAGTATCTCTCTCACTTTGAGGCCACTGAGCTTTGTGTCCTTTTGAGAAGACTGAATACATCAAAGAGCTTGTACTGAGAACATGAAATTGTTGAAAAGAAGCTTTTCTTTGGACTGCTACATTAAGGAACTGAGAACTTCTGTAACAATCAAATTTGCAGATCTGTATCCCTCAGTAGTTAGCTTTTCCATGCCTGTCATCATTCTTTTTTTTTTTTTTTTTTTTAATGTATTTGGTACAGGGCCTCACTTCCCAGCTCAGACTCACAGTAATCCCCGTTTTCACTCTCTCCAGCACCGCGATTCCCAGTGACCAAGCCTTAGCACCCAGGCCTTCCCAAGCACTTACTAAGCTCTCATGAGCCTTCCTACTCTGTGGACCTCTGACTCCTGGGTGTGACATAGAGGGAACTGGTGGCTCCACGGTGTTTACCAGCCTACCACCCAGCATGGTTCTATCTCTTGACTCACATACTCCTGACTGTAATCCTATAAAATAAGTATTAATTAAGTTTGTCTTTATTTACAGAACTGGAAGCTACTGCTTTAGGAGAATTTTCTTCCTGAAATGAGTGAGCAGAGACCCCAAGTCCAGCACTCTGTGTCAAAGCCTGTGCTCCCTTCCTAGTTGCCACAGGAACTGGAATTGTGGAGTCTCCTGTGCTGCTGCTGTCACTGTCCCTCCTCTGTGAAGTCAAGTCTGAGCAGATGAGAGGGAGAACTAATCCTTGCCATGAAGCTGTCTTGCTGCAATTAGGACCCAAGGACTGTGGGAAATTTCCCATTGTTTCAATTATACAATGTTTGTTCTGGAAAAAAAAAAGCAGGGCTGGCAAAGGCAATGTACTGGTTGCAAAAGGACTGACATATCAATTGCTTTATGAGTGTCCAACTTGCAAGCCTTGAAATGTTGGCTGCCACCAGCAAGAGCCCTGAGCCCTCATTATTATTCTGCTCTTGTCCCTTTGCTCCTCACAACATCAGGTGCTCCCAGATGGGCAGGTTCTATTTTGGAGGCAGTGAAATGCTGTAGCCAGAGCAACACCGAACATATCCTCCGTATCAGGATGTCACAGGAGTGGCACAAAAGCCACTAGGATATTGTCTCCAGTCAGACCACAGCTGGGCTTCCTGACACCCCTGTGTCCACAGCACCATTGTGGTGGACATCCTGGCTCTCAGTGCAAGCATTCCAGTACCATCTCCTTGTGACTGCTGTAATTTATCACACGCTGAGTTCAGAGCAGGGGAGCATGCTGGCATCTGCAGACCACAAGACCCCTCTTCTGAGAGGGAAGGTGAGAGGATGTCTATTTGTTCTTTTTTTGAGCTGGCTCCATTAAGAGCTAGTTAGCTTACATGACCAACCCTAGCCCTAACCCTAGGGGAGTACAAGGACTGGGGGCTCTGAATATCAGTATGCACATTGCCATGCCAGTCACAATCTGCTTCTTCACTGTCATCCCAAACTGTCGCACGGTGGCATCTTCATTCAGAGGTTAGGCTGGCGAAAGCATGGCGCACCCTTGTGCAGGGTGCAGAGAACATCAGCTGTGGAGTCACATTCTGGGCAGGATCTGAGAAGGCCACAGCATCCCTGCCCATGTGTGCTGTTCTCTAGGCCATGCTGAGGAGCTCAGGAGACTCTGAGGTGGCCATGACTCAAGGAGTCGACTTGCAGAAATGTGAAAGTTTAGGTCAATGGATCTGGTCATCCACTCAGAGTAAGCTTGTTGTGTTTCTGTACCATTGCCCAAAGAAAAGTTAAAAAGCTAAGGAATATCTGTGGTGCATTTTAGGTGTTTAATCAGATAAGTTCTTCGTGTGTGTACCAAGGCCATCACACTGGTTTTTAATGCCTGAAGAAGCTCAAGTTAGCAAATATAAATTCATGAATTAAAGGCTTCCCAATGACATGTGTTTTGTAAGAAACTAATGGTGACACTTTGAGGACAATACTCCCTACTACAGATTAAGAGGAGGAAACCTTGAAAAAATAACTCTTAGGGGGATGAGAAAGAGGCTCCCACACCTAAATACATAATGCATAAATGAACTTCTGCTTGTCGCTCTGAGCTATTGGCCAATATTATTTTTTTTTTTTTTTTTTTTTTTTTTTCC
>PVKA01044170.1:0-16344 GCA_004027165.1 Ctenomys sociabilis | reverse complement strand
TTTCCATGGTGCCCAGTACTGCTACCCATGCCTTTCTTGCCCACCCAAAGTGCTCATCAGACTCTGTGTCCTTCTCTTCACCCTAGCACACAGCTCAGGTCAAAGAGTCATTCACCCAAATCCAGCTTATGAAGGTTTTAATTGACATAAAGATTGTATATATTTATCCCAAATAACATGTTGTTTTGACATTTGTGTATTTGTGGAGTGGCTAAATCAAGCTAATTAACACATCCATCATCTCCCATCTATACTCTGTGTGTGTGTGTGTGTGTGTATGGTGTGCGTGTTGTATGTGTGTTGTGTGTGCAACACTTACAATCCATGCTCTGAGCAATCCTCAAGTATCCTGCATACCTTTTCTCACTGTAGTCTCCAGGAGGAGCTGTAGTCTCCAGGAAGAATCTCTGATTCTTTCTCACTGAAGTCCAGCATTATTCAACCAACATCTTCCTGACCCTGCCCCACCTCACCTCATGATCTCACTTATAGATCAAGTCTTAGAAGGCTGAACTCATAGAATCAGAGAGACAGTCAGTGCCTTGTGACCCATTACCAAGGCATCGGCCCCTGCACTTGGAAAATGCATTCACCTCCAGACAGGATCTCCAGTGGGGATGGAAGGGGAAAACAGGTTTGCCAACAGTTTGTAAATGCCTTCTCTAAGCGATGCACCATGCTGGGCCAGTCCACCCTGGCAATAGTTCTGCAAAAGACACATTCCCAGCCAATTTGTCAAGAAGGGAAAGTGAGGTGAGAGGCTAGGAGTAGCACTTGTCCGGAGTCACCCAAGGGTGCAGTATCTCTTCCCTTTTACACTACTCCATGCCTTGGTAGGGAGAAGACACGGTGCGCACTGGGAGAAGACAAGCCCTCATCTCCCTGCCCTGATGTGGCGCCCATAGAACCTCTCAGTCCAGGCTGGTGCCACATATGTCAGGCTGCAGAACCTTCTGAACACACACCCCTCTGCAGCCCCACTCCCTCCCTCCCTCCCTTTTCTCCCTCCTTTCCTCTCACCTCCCTCTCTTTGGGAAGTAATTAGCAAGGCCAGATTCTTCACCGCCATCTGCAGCTCCCCAGCCTAGCCACTAGTGTGGCCCATCCCTGATCAGTCTTTCGGAAAGCGATCTCAGATGAATAGACTGTGCTTCCCACTTCAGATTTTAGCAACAGAGCCATTTCTCTGGGAAATAATGGTAATGAAAAACGGCCTGCAATTATTCAAAGGCTGCTTCCATGAATAATTCAGGAGCACAGGAGCTGGGGCCCTCACCTGCCTGTCACAGTTCCCCTCCACCAGCTCCTCCTTCACTCCTGGGGTACATCTTAATTCCCCAGAAATGACTGCAACTCTCTGCACTGAGACACCGCCAAAGTCTGTCGCTTAGAAAGGCTGCCAGGGTGTGTAGCCCCGCAATGCTCGTGCCTTCTACCTCGGATGAATGGGCCTTGTAAGTGCTGCAGGGGAAGGTCTGGTATCAGCTGCCTGCATGGAAGAGAAGACAGAGGCTCAGGAATCAGGCTTTGAGCCCGTTCATGCCTAAGTAGAAGGCAGCAGAGTGGGACGCAAAGCCCAGAAAGGCAAGAGCTGGCCTTCTCCTAAGCACAAACTGCTGAGCCCCCTTATATGGAGGTCATGCCCCGAGCTGCTCTGCGGGTGACCCCTCTTCTCACACCCTCACACGAGCAAAGAAACACTTGTTGATCATCCCTGACTCACGCGGGTCATCCCCACTTCACACAGGTCCTCCCTGGGTTGTGCAGCTCATCCCTGGCCCATGTGGGTCATCCCTGGGTCATGAGGGTCGTCCCTGGCTCATGTGGGTCATTTCTGCTTCACCCGGATCATCCCCGCCTCATATGGGTCATCCCTGGCTCCTGCCGAGGTCGGTATAGCTTACTCTGCTGCCTGAGACCTCACTGGATTCACAGCACAGGCTTTCTACAACACCTGCTTGGAGGATGCGACCCAGGAAACCTTCTGTGTGCCAGCGCCTGGCCCTCCCCATCCAGGGAAGCCTTGCTGCCTCTCAGTCCAGCTTTCCAGAGGGAACTTCTTTGCAGTTTTGTGGGCAGGCTAAGGTGGCCTCAGAGCCACACCTCTTCCTCTTTTTCTCATCTCCATGACAACCCACACCTTGTGCTAACTAACAGGAGACAATGGAGCAGCAGCAAGCTTGGCAGTGGACACAATGTGGCCTCTGCTCGCGGGCCTGCTTCCTCCTGAGAGGCAGACCCTGGCCCTGCTGCGTGCTCAGCACAGGTAAAGCCTGCCCACAGCCAAGCCCGACCCCACGTAGTGGGAGAAGGAAGAAGGTGCTTCTGACTGGCACCACCTCGCACAGGGTGTGGGTTCAATCAGCTCAGGGCAGAGAGGCCGGGGCACAGCAGCATCCACTCCCCCATCCTCACTAGAAAGGAAATCCTGAGATTTATTCTGACAGGCTACATCCAGGAGTGAAAGCCACATTTCCTGGCCTCCCTGAGCAGCCAAGTTCTGACCACATAAAGTATTAGCAGAAGATGGTGGAAATTTCCAGTAAGTCCTCTATTTAAAAAAGGGGTAGGAGATATTCGCTTTTCCTTGCCTTTTTCCCATCAGCTGCCAGGTATTCAGACTTGATGGCAGTAAAAGACCAGAGCCCTTGCCAAACCAGAAGAAAAAGAACCCCTGACCTCTCTGGCCCTCTGGCTTCCTGCCCTTCCAGTGCTCTCTGGCCCCTCCTGTTTGCTAGACCTACCTGAAACAGAGCAGAGGATGCCAAGGGCTTCATAGGGATCAGCCCATGGAGCAGGGGGCAGCTGGCCAGCTGCAGGAAGGAAAGACAGGCAGCCTGGCGGCTCACAGCCGCAAGCAGCTGCTCATGCCCGTGCATGGTGGACAGGACGGAACCCCCTCCTAGTGGCCTTCTCTAGGGGAAGAGGACACAGGTCCTGCCCGACTCTGGAGCAGAGCTTAGGGGTCTGGTAGAGGACTTCATGCAGACCAGCATGACTCCAAAAACCCCAAATCTAGGTGGCTTGGGCCATTTGTGCTGCCCTCCTCCCCCTGTAACCAGTCCAGCACTTCTGGTCAAAGGCACTGGAGCAAGGCACCAGTTCACACAGAGACCCCTCCTATAACTGGTGATTCTTTTTCTTGTTTTCAATTCTTTATTGGAGAAAAATATGCACAACATGAAATGATTTCCCTCCTTTAAAGGCATCCAGCCCAAGGCCACGAATACATGTGTGTGGCTGGATGCTGTCATTTCTGTGCACCCTAGGTCATAACAGTCGCTCGCCACTGCCTCCATCCCTAGCCCTCCAGGACCATCATCCCACTGTCCGTGGCAATAAACTCGCTGCCTCCAGGCACCTCATGGGAGTGGAATTATGGAATATCTGTCCTCTGTGATGGCTCTGACTAGCACAGGTACCTAATGCTTACGGCTCATTGAGTCTGGACCCTGCTCTCCAGGCTGTGGAAAGACAGCCAAGGGCTGAGGTAGAAGGAAACAGGCCCAAGGACACCTTGGAGAAGGAACACCTTTGTCTCAGGGGACCTGGGTAAGACAAAGGCTCTGAGTGCCAGAATGAGGCTTTGGAAATCATCTTCTCTCCCAGATGTGCCCAGTTAGTGCCTCTAGTATTGGCTCCCCTAGCCCCACACAGCAGATAGCACTTGTCACAGTTCCAGATTTGCATAGATTTGGGTGAGGATTTCCTCGTTTCTCTTGTCCTTCTAAACTGTAATCTCTATAAAGCACAGCAGAAAGGAGGTTGCTTAGGGTCCCAGCAGCACCTGGCTTGGTGGATGCTTTATGTAGATTTCTGGATTTTAAGCAAAAACAAGTGTGCTGGCTGTGGGCCCCCACAAGGCTCCACAGGAGAGTGCATGCCCCAGTTTCTTTTCCCAGCACTGGGCTCTACTTCCTTGGAGAACTGCTGCGAGTCACAGCAGGTGAGATGTCTCTCCTCAGCCACTCTCACCTTCTGCACCTGCAGGATGTGAGTGCGGTGCATCAGGTGAAACTCTCAGGCCATGGACAAGGGTGGAAACCTAATCCAGCCTGCTCACCTCTGGTGCCCCGTCCCTTATGCTAGTGGGAACGTGAGACACTGGCCAGGAAGCCTGTGACAGAATGATGGAAAAGTCCAATTTTCTAAAAGGCATCCAAGTCAGGCGTCCGCGGTGCTTAGGCCCTTGCAGGCACTCGCAATTGTTATTTTAGGCAGCAGCATTGCTCACGGAAGCCAGCAATGAAAGCAACACTCTAGAACCATAGGGAAAAAGGGCTGCTGCTCAGAGAAGGCTCACTCCCTTCTCCCAGAAAAGCCATTATCCTTTGGATTTTAATAGAGTCAGGCTGGACTTATGCAGGAGGAAGTTTCCACCCCCCACCTCTCTTCAGTCTCCCCTTTGAGGACAGGCAACCACGTCCTAAGTCTTATTCTTTCTAGAACATCTTTGCAACCCAGAAAGATGAGGAACAGCACAAGGTCTCTCTCAAGTGCTTTTGACCAATTTTTGGAGGAATTGTGTTCAGTTGCATTAAACAACATCTGCCTAACAGCCTCATCTCTCCATGGTCTCCAATAATGAGGTTTGCAGCTTGCCTGGGGCAACTCCTTTCCAGGTGTTTACCTAAGTCAGAGGCGAGCGAGTCAGTGCACACAAACGCATTTGGCCAGGCTACTTCACAAGCACATCCTTGGCCTCTTCTTGCATCCTGTCTGCTACCATCTCCTCAGCCAAACAAGTCCAACAGCCAACCCAATACAAAGGGCAGGGAGGTAGAATCCACCTCAGTGGGAAGAGCTGCACAGCGACATGGTGCAGGGCACTGCTAAGGAGAGGGGGTCCTGGCCCAGCAAGTGGGACCTGCGTGCTGCTCCTCACCGAGTGCCCCCCGTGCACAATATGCTGTGGGGTTCCGGGTTGTTTCAGACTCAGTGTCTACCTGCAAGCAACTCAGAATCCAATAACAGAAACCACTGGGCCCATAAAGAGGTCATCTGATCATTAAGCAAAACTCTCGGAATAGGAGAAGGGATGACATATTTTTGTCTATATCAGTCAGGGCTCGCTAGAGAAACCAATACAACACACAACATGCAGATGTATAAGAAATTACACAATCAGCCTGCAAAGCTCAGCCGCAGAGCTCAATGAGGGAGCATGCGGAGAGTGTCTGCACCCTGGAGACAGAAGGCTTCATTCCAAGGCCTAGAGCCCACTGCACTGTCCACATGAGTCTACATCAGGAGGCCGATGGGTCTGCAATGAGACACCAAAGACTATGTCAGAAAGCTGAAGAGTCTACAAGGAAGGTGTAGGAGTTTGAGGTGAAAGCCAGGAGACAAGGACCAACTGAAGGCGCCATGTTGAAGCAGAAAGCTAGGAGAATCAGGCCTTGCTCCTCTCCCTCTTATCGTATGTAGTCCCCACCATGGGGGTCCTTCACACCCACACCATCCCCTGCAACTCCTCTTGCACAGGCTCAGGATGCTTACAAAGTAAGGACCCTGACCCCCTGCTGAGTCCCTTAGCTAACCTTCTAGATGTCTCAAGTCAACGGAGAGTGTCAACTCTAGCAGAGCTGGAATACTTGGCAAGGACACAGCCTTTTCTGCAGACCAGTGACCCATCTGTGCAAAAACCAAGGAGCCTTGGTTCACCAGCCCACAGGAAGAAACATGAAGTCAGGGATGATGGCCAGGGTGGTTGGAATATTGCAAACTACTTTAGTAATGGTGGATAATGAGAAGCCAGAGAATATCAGCTTCCCCATTTACCTGTGCTGAAAATGATTGGAGGGTCCACCCAATCCAATCTGGTCAGGCTCCCCAGGCTTGGCTGAGCCCTAGGAAATGCAAAGAGAAACAAGTGGCAGTTCTCTGCCTACTGATGACACCATCCCGAGAGCACTCAGACCCAGGGACAGCCCTCAGACTGTGGGGAGAGCATGACTGGTGATAGTTAGAAATCAGCATCTGGCTCCTCACAGCAGGACCACACGGCACAAGGATGCACTTCAGGGGCAGCCTGGAGGATGGCGGTAAGGTGGGCAGAGGTCTGGGCTGGTCCACATGCTGATCCTTTTCCCAAAGGGGCATTGGAATGCTCTCTGTGCAGGTGCCTGGAGGGGACCTGAGGTGAAGGTCCCAGGAAAGGCCCAGGCTCTGAAGGGAACCCTGGTGAGCTGCCCAGACTGGAAATTACTGCCAAAGTTACTCCTCAGTCCAGTTGTCCTCGGTCACCTTGGCAGAAGCCAAGGCAGCAGAATAAGCACTCTGTGCATGGAGGATCCAATCTGGTAGTTGCCAAAAGACAGGGAGAGCTAATGCAGTGCAGGAATTGCCCTGTGGGGAGGTGGTGGGCAATGTTTGTAAAGGCCCTGTTATGACATAAAAAATGTGTTTCCCCTGCACTAGATTTTGGAGTGAGAATTCATGGCTTCCAGTACACTATGTTCTCCATGTAACAGTGACTGCCACCATTACAGCTTGTACTTGTGACATCACTACCAGGCCCCAGGTTAAAGGCCTAGCCCTAGGTTGGCATAATGGGAGGTAGTGGGACTTTAAGAGTCAGGTAGCCAGGCAGTGACCTTGCAGAAACAGTGCCACTTGAGCTTCTCTCTCTTGTGCCTCCAGACCCACCTTGGGTGCTGGGCATTATGCTCTTCCTAAAGACCCAGAGTAGCAGACCTAACTGACCAGGACAGTATCTCTCTATAACATACATGTCTCAGGGGTCTGTTACAGTAAGAAACGCTGCTAACTTAGTTCTCCCTCCAAGATGTTAGAGGATCTGCCCATTGTTTTACTTGGTTATTCAGTCTCTTCATCAAACACACTGATGCCAGTTACTCAGAGGCCATATGGGTCCCACTGGGGACACAGAGAGAAGAAGACACTGTGCCAGCCTCTAGGTAGAGCAACCTATGTATCACCTTCCTCTTACAAGGGCCTGTTAGGTTGGCAGAATTTCAAACCCTTTCAAAATGCGTGCCCATGAGCCACAAGGTTGTTCCTGATGGTGCCCTGAGTCCCTCCCCCAACACTGTTCTGTCCCTGCCTCCTTCCCTTCCTTCCTGAGCCCCCTGTAGTGCCTGGCCCGGGGCTGTGTCTCACATAAAGCTGAACCAAGCTGATCCTGGTACTGCTCATCTCTTTAAGAACAATGTCTCACCTGTCCCCTCTGCCCTTCTCTCCACCAAGCTGCCCTGCTCTGTCTAGGAGAGCTTTGTTTTCTCGTGAAGAAGCTGTGATGAAGACTTCCCCATGTTCATGGTTTGTGAAAGAACATTAGAGAACTGCCATGGTTTCAGGCCCCGTTCTGTCTCTGTTTGAGAACAGGAGGGAGCCAGAGCAGAGCGTCACACTGCATTCCTGCTGCCTCTCAGTCAGGAATCATCATTAAAAGAAATGTTTACATCAGAGGAGAAATTGGTTCTCAGACAGTAGAGAAAGTGCACCAAGTTTGATGAGATTGTTACACAGAATCTTGGCTGGTTGCTTCTCCCTCACTCCCCCTTCTCTCAGCCCATTATTATTTAAGGTTGTATTAAATCAGGCGAAGGGAGCAGATGACAATATGCAAGTTCATGTTGGCAGCTCTGGCAGGATGCCCAGGCGCGAGGCTGGCCCCACATCCCGCCTCCACATCTCCAGCAGCAGCAGTGGAGGCAGCTGCCAGGCACGGCATCTCCCTGTGGGCTCAGCTCCAAGCCCAGCTCCAAAATGCCAGCATCAGCTCCAGCCCCTGCCGCTGAGAGGCTCAGGTAGATGGTGCTGATTCTGAAACAGAGCCCGCAGCAGCTGGGATCCTAACCAGCCTCGGTGCTCACTGGCTGTGTGTCCTAGAGCAGGTCTCTCTGCCTCTCTGAATGGTGGGTTCCCTTCCTCAGCCATCCTCAGAACAAAGCAGTAAGGCACGCAGTAGGGGCTCGGCTGCTGTGGGTTCTCCCCGACTCTGCCATGTTGTAGTCCTGCCCTGTGGGTTATGGGCAAGGACGTAACCTGTCTGCTGCCCTCTGCACTTGACTTTTCCTCCCCTGAGAACCAGTAACAGCGACTATAGCACACAGCAGGGTGCTAACGTGAGGACGTTCGTGACATTGCTCAGAGGAGGGCATGGCGGTGGAGATGCGGCCATCCTTACGGCCACCTCGCGTTCTGAGCATCGCTATTCAGTCAGCCCAGGAAATTGATGCTTTGCTGCTTGGGAGTGTTGCAGGGGCTGCCTGCCCGATGGCGGACGGGCAGTTGGCACTATAACAGAATGAGCTGGCCCCCTCTTCTCGCCCTCCGTGAGGCCCTATGGATACGCGGATGTTGGGTGACTGTCGCAATCCAATGGCTCATCTTGAGCATGATGCTGCAAGGGTGGGGGTGCTGCTGGGCAGGTGGGCCCGACTTCGAAGGGGCTCTCACAATGTCTAGCAGCTGAAGGAGGCCTGATTTTCTTCACTTCAAGCCTGGAAGCAAATGCTTTGGGGATTACTGCAGTTTAGATCTGAAACGCCCCTCGAAATCTCATGTGTGCAGGAGGTCATAGCCTTGAAGCTAGATTCATCCATTCAGAAGTTCATGGCCAAATGTACTGCTTGGAGGTGGAGCCCGGATGGAGGTGGGGCGTGGGGGAGGTGGGGCCCCGGGGAGGTGGAGCCTGGGGACTCAACCTGTCCCTGGCTTCTCTTCTTACTCTGTGCCATCTGGGTGCCATGACATAAGCAGTTGTGCTCTACTGGCCCTTCCAGTATACTGCTTCTGCCTTAGACCACGGACTGCACCCTCCAGAAACTAAACCGAAATGAACTCCCTGTGAGTTGGAGGTATCAGGGATTTTTGTCTCAGCCATGGAAAGTGGTAATCAGAAGTTATAGAAGAGGACTGAGTGGTCGTAAATTGAAGATTGTCACTGGGCACATTGCCTAGTGACAATGGCTGTGTTCACTGCAGGCTCTCTTTGTCAGAAAAGATGCCTGTCTTCTGCTGTTGTCGTCTCACGCCTGCCATCTGAGGTTCCTCTTCCTGCTGTGCTGCATGACGGAACCTCACTTTTCTGTTCCCTCGCAGTCCCTTCAGACCACATGAAGAGCTGTCCCAACAGTACAAAGCAGGTCTGTCTGACCCCAAAGCCCTGCTCCGGCTCTTAAGCTTAAGTTCCCATCTGCTCAAGGAGGACCAACCTCCGAGGAGATGCAGGAGCTGCCTGGGCCAGCTGCTGCAGTCTGCTTCATCACAGCTTTCGTCCAGCATGGGGCTCTCAACAGGCAGTGGAGACCTAAGAGGCCCAGCTGTGTGCCAGGCTTTCCCACCACTAGCAGTGTGTGCTTCAGGGAGTTGTGGGACCCCATCCCCTCCCCTTTTTTTCTTTCATACTCCATCGTGAGCTGAACAGGATTCCTCTGTTCACAGACTTGTCATGAAGTGCTGTCTCACCAGAGACCCATAAACAAGGGGCCAGCTGGCCATAGATTGAACCCTGAAAGCTGAAAACCCAAAATAAGACGTTTCTCTTTCTAAGATGACTCTCTGAGGTGTCTGTTTATTTTTGGTACCTGAAAATTGACTGATGTGCCAGGCAAGCGGCAGTCAGAGTAGGTACACAATGAGGAGCTAAGTAAAAGATTCTAGAAGGAAATAACCTCGGGAGGACTCCTAAGGCAGGGGGAGGCGGCAGGACTGAGGAGGTGGACCTGTGGGAGGAGCCAAGGGCGGGGGCATCTGGGGCGCCTCAGTGGAGAGTCAGAGCGAAACCCCTCCCAGGCAGTAAAGAGCAGGACTGGCTTCTGAATCGGGTCTCACGGTCACGTGGGCTCTGGGAACCCAACTGCACAGCTCTGAGTGGGAAACTCAGCTTTGTGGCTCACCCCTAGCGCTCCCCTAGGCCACCCTTGGAAGGAAAAGTAATTTTCCATATTAATGTATCTGAGTCCAAACCCGCTGAACTGTGAAAATCCCTTCCTGGTGATTTATTTGTCTCCTCTTCCTAAGACAACCGGTTCATTATTTTAAGTCACACGCGCACAGCAAGGCATTCACTCCATTCTGGGGTCATGCTGGGCTTGTCAAGGGGCCTGGGGAAAGCCTGGAAACAGTCTCTGGCCTGCTTACTGTGTAGAGCCCTGCAGTCCAGGGATCCCAAGGGATATGCAGAGCCCCAGGTCTGAGATGAGGCCTGGAGAGACTGGGCTCCAGGAAGTCTGAGCTCATGACAGTAGGTGTCTGACCTTTCTGGGCCTCGAAGGGCACTATGTCTTGCTGGTCATCCAAGGGGGGACCTTCTTGGAGCCCAGAAGGCTCACTGTGACCAGAGGCACTCAGACACGGTTAAAAATGATTGGCATTCGCCACACCACACCCCATCACCTTCCTGTGTGGGAAGAGATGGGTGCTAGAGAACCGTTAGCTCAAAACCAGCTCAAAAGTAGGTTGGCTGCTTATGTGGCACATGGCATGTGGCGGCTGAGCTTTCCAGGGGGCCCTAAGGGAAGCAGACCATCCAGGGCATGGTGGCCACTGAGCGCCGGAATCCGGGAGTGTCCAGGGCCCAAGCAGCTCTGCTCTCTCCATGGAAGGAAACGGCCTCAGGCCATCCCTCGTCTCCTGGTCTGCAGCACGTGGATGTGCACCATCAGAGCAGGGACATTACTGATCTCTCCATAGGTCCCATTTGTTCTGCTTCGTGGCATCCTCCCAAGCTCACCTCTCCCTTGCAATGTAAGCCGAGTGCCCTCTGCCTCTCTAAAGCCCCCCAGTTCCACTCCATGTGTGCAAACACCGAGTGTGGCGACTGTGCACCACCCTGACCCCAGAAGGGGTGCGCGACCCCTCGTCGGCAGCAGTCTCTCGGGGATAAGTCTATTTCAATAATCAGCATTGATCTCTTCTGGGATTTGATACAGGGCAGTCATGGGGATCATGGGACTCAAGCAAGAGCCCACAGACTGGAGGCCAAAGGACTCGAGGCCAGGAAGCTCAGCCATCAGCTGACTGACTGGGCTCGGTGCCCTGGGAAGCGGACTGCTCACTGTCCCCCAGATGGGATGGGTGGGTTGGTGCGTGGTGAGTGTGCACAGGGGTGCACAAGGGAGGAGACCGGATGGCCTGACGTGGAAGAGGTTTCCCAGTGCCTTCAATCTCGTCAGGGATAACCCCGAATCACTACCCTCCTTCCTCCTGCCCAGCTCTTACTCCAACCTTGCCAGAGTCTCCAGGCACAGGTGGATTCACACTTGCTGATGATGTATAAGTAAATAATATAAAAATCATTCAGTGTTCTGTCTCAAACATTTCTGGGAGTGTCGTCAGCCTCCTACTTAACGCCATCGCCTGGCAAGCGCTCATAGCTGGCGCCCTTGAGCTCCCTGAGTCCCTCAACAGCTCATACTGGGCCCGATGCAAGCTGCTTCAAGCCCCAGCTTCCTCCCGAGTCACGAATACTTCAGACTCGTTCAATAAGAGATGGCTCAATGCCCTCATCTTCCTGGGGACACGTTATTTGTGTTGTTTTTAAAAAGCAGGCTGTCCTAAGAAAATGCTAAAAGCTTCCTTCCACAGCCTCGAACCTTCTGAGGCAGGCCCCTCCTCCAGGAAGCGCTCCCAGACTCTTCAACCTTGGGGTCTGCTCCCCCCACTCCCACCTCTACACCCTTTTGCAGATAAAGAGGTGCAGTTGTCTCTTCCTCTCAATGCTTGGCTCAGTTTCAGCCCATGGGAAGCAGAATTTCTTACGGGTCTATAACCAAGGAACCAAGAGTTACAAACCAGCACCAAGAGCTTCCACTGGGTCACGCTTTATTCTTGGGCAGCTGCCAGAACTACAAGGCATGCTGCACCCTGTGTTTTATTAACAATGTGGGACAGGGCTTTAGGTTTGCCCAGTTTGAGATACCCTCATTAAGATAAACCACAAAATGGCAAACAAAGAATTAGTCTTCAGCCTGGGAGGAGCTTGAAGGAGGGCCCAGAGCCCTGGCTCTCTTGGAGCCTTGTTGTTCAGCTCACATACACTGCGTCCCCTACCACTCCTTGCTCCCACTTTCTGGACAGGCCTGGGGCATGCTCTTTGGTCCAGTCCCTTCAGGTGGGCCAAGATCACCCTTGTAGAGGCAGGTAAGCTATTTGTCACCCTAGTGCATCCTGGCCTGAGGGAGGAGCAGGCACAGGGTCCACAGAGTACACTTGGGAGAGCTGCTTGGACCTTCTCAGAAGCCGCTGGTGAGGACCCAGGCCCAGGCCCCTCGAGCAGTCCAACTAGTAACACCATTCTGTTCAGCTCCACTAACAGGAAAGGAAATTTAACAGCAGAGTCTCAAAGTTTCCATTAGATCAATAAAGTAACCGAAGAATAACATTAATCCCCAGAGTATGTGATGATATAAATAAATGAGTGATTTTTAAATATGAGGAAAAAGGGAAACACCTGTGCTGAAGAATTCCAAATACTTGATGCTCTACCATCAAGGAGGGGAAAGGAGTGCCCGCTCCATCAGTGCAGACTGTACGTGGCAGCTGCCACCTCGAGAGCAAGGGCTGGGAGGGGCTGAGGCTTTGTGCAGAAGAGATCCAACAAGCACAGCTAGGCCAGGGAACGGAGGGCGGCGTCCACAGGGATCCCGCCTCACGCTGCACGGTGAAAGCGGCACTTGCCCCTGGGGTCCTCCTCCCAAACCCCGTAACTCTGATCAACTCATGAAGTAAACATCATGAGTTGTTTACCCCCAACTGAGGGATGCCCCACAGAACCCGGGCCAGTGCACCTCAGAGCCACCCACAAAAGAGGGACTGAATGGTCAGTCAGGAGGACCTCAGATGGCCTGATGGCTGCATGTAATACAGTGTCCTGGGAGGTCCCTGGGACAGAAACAGAACATCAGGTAAAAATTAAGGAGGGCTGATTTAAGTCTCACTTTTTAGTTAATAATAATGATATGTGAACATCAGTTCATTGATCAGGACAAATCCACCACACTGATGAAAATGTGGTATGTATTCTGCAGGGACTGTGTGCTATGTTTGCTATTTGTCTGAAAATCTGAAACTCTTGAAAAGAGATTTTTTGAAAGTTAATGGAATGATGTTTATTTAATATTCTTTGGAGGTCTTGGGGATTGAACTTGGGATCTTGCACTTACCAGGCAGGAGCTTGTGCTGCTGAGTTATCTCCCTGGCCCACATTCTTATGTTTTAAAAATTAACAGAAGAGGGGGCAGGGGAGATGGCTCAGTAGAATAAATGCTTTCCTAGCAAGCACAAGGGTCTGAGTTCAACCCCCAGTATCACACACACACAAAATAAAAACCAACAGAAGAGTCAGAGGTACAGCTCAGTGGCACATACCTGCCTGGGAGGTATGAGGTCTGAGTTCGTTTACCAGTATCAAAAAGGTGAACAAGTCTTTAGGCTCCAAATCCACCTAAGTATGTGTGAAACCTTCACACCTGCACAGGGCAAAACACTTTTGGAAACTGGTGTCCAGCTGAGTTAGTGCCTCGGAGAGTACAAGGTCTTTCAGGGCCATAGCCCAAGTCTTCCTTTTCTATTTCACAGATAAGATTTCTAGCACAGAGCAAAGCACATAGTTGGTGCTTAATAAACACCCATCATTTAAAAGAGAGAAGGGCTCGGTGGGCACTGCCCGATTTCACATTCTAGGAGAGTAGGTATTTTTTTGTGAAGAAGCCAACTAACTGTTGTAAGTGAATGCAGGAAGGCAAATTACCACAACTTCATGACAAGCTGACCAACACAGATAGCAATAAGCCACATGCATTAAATACGTGGCCACTGTGCCATTTAACCCTCACGAGGATGCTGAGAAGAGGCGGAGTCTACCTGTACAATCTCCAGGTGCAGATGAAGACACAGTCTCTAATGCCTTTGCTTCATTCTTATATGCTAACCTGACCAGGGCTCCACTGGCAGTCATGGTGGTCAGGGTTCAAGATGGCTGCAGTCCATCCAGCTGAATCCCTGACCTCAAGATTATATGGTCAGTAATCAATGGAGCTGGTCCTTAGCCAACACACAATGGCCTGGCCCTGGATCAACATTAAGCCCACATGTTCTACTTGTATGAACTTTATCTATGTTACTTATTCTAACCTATTTCTCAACAGGTACTGAATTCAAATAATTGTAAATGCCCAATGAGCCAGTCCAAAGACCCAAGGATGTCCACTGGTCTCTCTCTAGACTGGCGCGGGGAGATTCCCCAGAGCTCTCTGAACAGTAGCTTCCTCCCCACAGCAGAGGTCTTCAATTGCTGTTCCAGGCTCTGGTCCTGCCTCTGCAACCCAATGGCTGCATTGTCTCAAGTTGGCCTCGGTTTCCACCCTATGCGTTAAGAAGTTTGTATGAAGAGATTTCAGGGCACCGCCCCCCAACTCAGACATTCCACAGCTCTTCAGATGCAAATGGAGGCCCCAAGTGGGCAGCCTGGCTATGCCAGAATGCTGGGTGAGGGGGCAGAGGGGCCCTGACTAGGGATATGGCCAGCCTGCTCCTCCGACTCCAAATCATCCCACCCAGCCCCACATAGCCTCAGCCCTGGCACCTCCACTCCACAGCCAAGACCTCACCCATGACCTACCCACCATTCCTTCCCCAGGACTGGTGTCAGTGGCCACCCAGTTCCCTGGAATAGGGACATGCTCAGGCCCTAGTGTGGCAGTTTCCTGCAAGAGCAAGAAAACAGAGCCCTGGACTCTTTCACGCACCCCACACTGGCATGCACCTCCTTCCTGCAGAGGAACTCACTCGCTTGCTGGGCTACAGAAGCACAAGGAGTGCTTGCCCTTGTGGACAGGCAGGTGCTACCCCTAGGAATACCCAGCCTCTCTTCTGAGCTAGCCCTGGGGTTACCTGCCAGAGCTCCCCACAGATACGCTGCAGCTGGCAGCAGCTCCACCACTGAAAAACAGAACCAAGACATCAGGCTTTCTGTCCAGACAGGCCAAGGGCCCTGCTTGCCACCTGGCTCCACCTGACCCCTTAGAAGTCCCCCAAGAGGGTCTTCACTGTGCTCTCCACTAGCAGCTCCTGGATCCAGAGTGCCTGAAAAGGGTGTGGGAATGTTATGGATGGAAGCTCAGGCTTGAGGTTAGGAGGCTTAAAATTGAGGCCCAGCTCAGGAACTCACAGGCTGAGTCTTGGGAGCTGGCAGCCAGCCCTCCCTGGGATGCAGTTTCCTTAACATTTAAGGCTTTTCACCATGTGACCAATTTTACTAATCCGTAACCCTGGAGTGGTGGTGTGGAAATCCAGGCAGATACGAAGACACACCCCTTCAGCTTGAGAAGTACTTATCCAAGCTAAAGCTTTTCACTCTATTAAAGACAAAGTGCCCTGCCAGCTCAGGAGCCAGCTGGACATGGAGCAGACACACCTGTGTGTCAGAGCTCAGTCCTGGGGCCACTGCATGTTAGCCTAGCCATTCTAAGGTATTTGGGCTCCTGACCCCACAGGCACAATGGGAGCCAGGGTACTGCTGGGCTGCCGATCTGGGGAAGAAGTGGATGTGAAGGGAACGAGGCTGCCGTACCATAGGGGGGCAAAAGAGGCCAAGGTTGGAATGCCAGGAAGGCAGCGGGACCTGCGGTGCTCTTTGATCCTATAGTCCTGGTCAGCGGAACAGGCAGAAACCTTCAACTTAGATTCCACAGAAAGAAGGCTTGGCGCATTTGCCTAGTGAGGAACTCCACCCCGCAGGGGGCCCTGCTCAGCAACAGGCCTTGCCTGAAAGTTTCCTCTCTGTTACTGAGGGGGAAACCAGCCAGAGTCATTCCACCCGGGTGCTCTTTTTGTTTTGCTTTAAATCACTGGAACATTCTCCAAGAAAGGCTATAAAGACTGAATCCCTCAGCCCTCCCGAGGGCAGGGGCAGCCACTTCGCACAAGACTCCGTCCAGAGGCACTGGAGCTTTCTGCTTTCTTAGAAACGGAATGCTCGGTTAAAGCGTCTACTTAGACAGGTGCAGGGACCAGGGCTCGATCCCCAGTGTGCTGTCTAGCCCCACCCCTGGGGCGCGTCGAGACAGTGATTGAGACTGGATGTGGCGGTGCACACCTGTAATCTCAGCGCTCGGGAGGCTGAAAATAGAAGGATCACTACAAGTCCAATCTGTGCAGTGAGACCCTGGAGACCCTGTACTAAATACATTTAGAAAAGAAAAAGAAACAGAAACAACACAGAATGGTGGGCGGGCGAGTTGGTGGAATCAGTGTTTAGTGTGTAAAAAGCTTCACTTTTGCAAGATGCAAGATTCTAGAGATTCGTTACACACAGTGTGAATGTACTGAATGCCTCTTAACACACTTAAGGTGATCAGAATGACGTGCGATGTT